>CAIGRQ010237565.1:0-17856 GCA_903798375.1 Fraxinus sp. D2006-0159 | reverse complement strand
TCTGAGAAGGGACCAAGCTGAGCTCGTGAAAAATATGCCATTACTACAAGGGCGCCAAATAAGTTCATCTATACCACTGCGAAGGATAACTTGGGTACTCTGGCATCACTGGTGTATTGATCCATGCACTACGATTGGACTTCTTGTAAGTCCTAAGTTACTGAGCTCAAAATTATCTGATGACAAAAGTAGGGGCTAAAAATATATCTTCGGTGATTTGAAAGATGTGGTGGATCCCTATGTCAAGAGACCATCACTGACGCTAGGGAAGTCAATGTCGGATATCGGATTGGGTGGCCCATAGCTCGGTCCGGGAAAAGCCCGAGCCGGGTTGGCTCGTGGCTGGGGCCGAACCCCATTTCGGGGCGTCAGCTAGAGCCCGTGTTACGTGTCATTCCGACCCACCGAGCCAACTTTTTTTTTAAAAAAAAAGAAAGTTAAAAAAATAAATAAATAATTATAGCTGCCTGCAAACGAAGGTAGCTATGATAATATTAAAAAACGAGTCAAATCAGCTTAAGTCCAACTTGGCTCGTAAAGGCTTGAGCCGAAAGTTCTGGTCAAGCTTAAATTTTTTGGCCAAGCAAAAGCTCGGCTCGGCTCGGCTCGGATAAAAAAAACAAAATCATTTTTTACTCGAGTAGAGCCTGAGCTTCGAGTTTCGATTCGTGGTTCGGCTCGGCTCGGCTCGACTCGACTCGTTGACACCCCTAACTGACGCTAACACGGATGGTTGGCATCAAGCCCTAGCTCATGATTTAAGATAGCTTGTCCCCTAAAAGTAGCATTCTATTTGAAGACCTGATGAGGGAGTTAGGGTCCTCTTTAGGCCTTTCTCGACCATTCATCGAGAATTATTGGTTCTTGGACGAAAGTGCTATGATTGGTAAGGTGTAAGTCCTAGGTTATTAAGCTCGTGAGTACCTTATGGCAAGGATACGGGTGTGCAACACAATTTTGGTGGTTTGAAATACATTCTGGACCCTTAGGCCCTATCATCAAACTACAGATGCTAGCGTCGATCGCTAACACTGAATCCTAGCTCACTGTCGGAGACACCTTATCCTCCAAGGATTGGTTCTCTCTACTCTATTTAAAGACCCCAACGGAGGGTCGAGATCTTGTCTAGGCTCTCTTCATTAACACACATGGGAAACTATTGGTTATTTATTCTCTTTGAAGACCTCAATGCGGGAGTAGAGATTCTTTCTAGGCCTCTCTTAGTTAACCAAAATGAAGATATTTAAATAAAGCAGTGGCGAGTAATCTAATCTAAGAACCTAAAGAATGTTGGCGTGAGCTGTCAGTTATTGGAGAAATTGTAGGCAAATTGTTTAGAATTCCTTCATTTAAGGGTCAATCATTATAATAGGCATAATTTGTGTATAGCCTAGTTTAGCTGCTCTATTTCCGTCTTTGCACTGTTATATAACCATATTCATCTCTGTACAGAAATATATGAATATATATGAGCAATCTTTTGGCATGGTATCAGAGCTTAGGGTTGGGTTTGGTTGTAGAGCAAGTCCTAAGGTTTGATCTGTAGCCATGGTGAACCCAACTGATGTGGTACAAACTGGCAGCATTGTGAACCCAACTGATGTGGTACAAACTGGCGACAATTCCACAGATTCTATCCTAGAAGATCTGAAGGCAACAATGACTGAAGTCTTGACCAAAAATCAAACCCAAACCTACTTACCGACCTATGATGCTTCCGCTGCACAAATTGACATTAAGCTGGAGGGCACCAACTATGCCCTATGGTCCCAAGTTGTTGAGATGTATATCTTGGGCAAAGACAAATTGGGATATATTAATGGTGATTTTCAGCAACCTGAACCTACATATCCGACTTTCCGACGATGGCGAACTGAGAATGCAATTGTCAAAGGGTAGCTGATCAATTCTATGGACCCGACCTTGATCAGTAATTTCATTCGCTTCCCAATTGCAAAACTGGTATGGGATTCTATTACTACTACTTATTTTGATGGGTGTAGATACTTCACAAGTATATGATCTAAAAAGACAGGTGACTAAAATGTAACAAGCCGGAGGATCCATTGAAAAATATTACAATGATCTTCAAGGCTTATGGAGAGAAATTGATTCTGGCGTCCTAACCCGATGAAATGTACCATTGATATACAAAAATATAATACAATCCTACAAGAAGACAGAGTCTATATTTTTCTTGACGAATTGGACGATCGACTGGATAAGATTCGAAGTGATGTGCTACAAATACATCCTTTTCCTACCATAGAATAGGCATATGTCCATGTTCGACGGGAGGAGATCTGGCAGGCAGTGATGATCACGGGTACAAACACGACTGGAGTTGTTATGGCATCAAAAGGAATGAAGATAGGACAACAAAAACCACATTCTCTTCAGTTATCTAAAAATGGCTCTACGGGTAGTGGAAAATTGAATACCAAAACCAAGGTTCGATTAGAAAGAGGAGGTTGTACTCATCATGGGAGCATGAAACATACCCGTGAAACGTATTTCAAGTTACATGGGTACCCAGATTGGTGGAATGAGTACAAGGCCTGAAAAATCATGATACTGTCTCTAATGAAGGGTCTAGTCTGGCTGCCTTAGTAACTACAACACCTCAGTTATCTTTTACCTCACAAATAGAGTCTTCGAGTGATGAAACTCATCTCAATGATCAAGGTAATTATGGTTATGCCCTACTTAGTTCTATCCAGAATGGCGACAATGGCTGGATAATTGATTCCGGGGCCACGGATCAAATGACATTTAATTCAAATGATTTTATTGAAGTTACCTAACCAAGGCGAACTGATATTGTGAATGCTAATGGGGTTACATATTCAGTTACAGAGGTTGGAACTGTTTCCTTATCATCATCTCTTTCTTTATCTAATACCTTATTAGTCACATCCCTCTCAAATAAATTGATGTCTGTAGGACAAGTTACTGAGGAACTAAATTATGTTGCACTAATGTATCCTTCTTTCTGTCACCTTCAGGATATTCTCACCAAAGAGATCATTGGGCGTGGTACTAAGAATGGGGGTTATATTACATGGATGACTTCAGCTCTGGTCAGGCTCATCATATACACCACGCAAGCATTAAAGAGAGACAGATTTGGCTATGGCATCGGTGCTTGGGGCATCCGTCATTTGGCTATATCAATAAGAAATTTCAAGATTACTTTGCAACCCATGGCCTTCTTCACGAAACGTCATGTGCTCAAACACCCAAGCAAAATGGAGTTACCGAAAGGAAGAATCAGCTTATCCTATAAACAACCCGTGGTCTCTTGCTTGGGGTACATGTGCCGAGTAGTTATTGGGATGATGCTATTACCACAGCAGTATATCTATTAAATCGTATGCCTTCAAAAGTACTGCAGTTCAAGACCCCTTTGCAGGTTTTTTCTGAACATGTTTCCTTGCCTACTATTTTACTACTTCCACCACGGATCTTTGGTTGTGTCGCCTTCGTCCATCTCCATAAAATCAATTAACCAAGCTTGATATGTGTGCTGTTTCGTGTATTTTTGTGGGGTATGCTACACACAAAAAGGGATAAGCGTACCTACATCACTATGGATGTTACTTTCTTAGAATTAGAAACTTTCTTTCCTTCATCGGTATCCCCTTCACCTCTTCAGGGGGAGATACAAGATGAAGAGCTGAATGGGTGGACTTGGCAAGGTTTTGAAGACAACCCAGTATAGATGAGTGATGGCAATGAGGCAGTGGTTAGTGAAGAAATGAGAGATAATCCTGATATTATTCAAGAAGCTGCATCCGAGTTATCTAAACCTAAATGAAAAACCCTACTTCTCAGTACCCAAAGACCCTTCTCTTGAGAATACTTCTGAGGTAAGCTCTCCCATCACACCTATTAATGACTTAGATAACTCTGTTGGTTATACTTTAGCTTACAGACACAATCGTGGCAAGTCACCACATCGATACTTTCTAGACTCTGAGGAAAGAAGATCAAGATACCCGATTGCCAACTATGTGTCTACTTAGAGATTACCAGAACCACTCAAGGAGTTTGTACATACTACATGGACTGTCCTCACATCATGTCCCTAGCACAGTACAAGAAGCCTTATCAGATCCAAAGTTGTCTCAAGCCATAAAAGTATAAATGGAAGCTCTAGAGAAGAGCAAAACATGGGCTCTTGTTCCATTACTAGAAGGAAAGAAGACCGCAGGGGTGTAGATGGGTTCTCTCCATTAAACACAAGGCAGATGGATCCATTGAACCGTACAAGGGGAGACTTGTGGCAAAAGGATATGCACAAAAATATGGCATAGACTACCAAGAAACCTTCTCACATGTGGCAAAGCTGAAAACGGTCAGAGTCTTATTATCCCTTGCAGCAGATTTGAACTGGCCGTTACATCAGTTTGACGTAAAGAATGCATTTCTTCATGGTGATCTAAAGGAGAAAGTTTACATGGATATTCCACCAAGATACATGACATCTTCAAAGGTTGAGGTTGTGTGTAAGTTACAAAAGGCACTGTACGGACTAAAACAATCACCTTTTGCATGGTTTGGTCGGTTTAGCTTAACTATGAGAAAGTATAGTTTTACCCAAAGTAATTCAGATCATACTATATTCTTGAAACACCGACTAGGAAAAGTAACAACTCTAATTATATATGTAGATGACATGATCATTACAGGAGATGACATCGAAGAGATCTCTAGACTTCAAGGGCAACTGGCAACTGAATTTGAAATGAAGAATCTCGGAGGACTCAAATATTTTTTTGGGAATTAAGGTAACCAGATCGAAACAAAGTATATTTCTTTCTCAAAGGAAATATGTGCTAGATTTATTGTCTGAAGTTGGACCACCAGACTGTAAACCAGCTGATTGTTCAGAATCATAAACTTGGAAAGTATTCAGATCATGTGCCAACAAATAAAGAGAGATATCAAAGATTAGTGGGCAAGCTAATCTATTTATCTCATACCCGCCTAGATATAGCCTATGTTGTAAGCGTAGTGAGTCAATTTATGCATTGCTCTGGTGAAGATCATATGGATGCAGTAATTCAGATTCTTCGCTTCCTAAAGTCCTCTCCTGGAAAAGGGCTTATGTTCTCAAAAAATAATCATCTAGACACTGAGGGTTATACAGATGCAGATTGGGCGGAAAATATTTCTGACAGGAAATCCACATCAGGCTACTTCACTTTCGTATAAGGAAATCTTATTACGTTGAGAAACAAGAAACAAAAGGTGGTGGCGTTATCCAGTGTTGAAGCTGAGTTCAGAGGAATGGTCAAGGGCATCTGTGAACTCATTTATCTTAAAAGGTTGCTAACTGAGATTGGCGTTGCTCCTAGTTCCGAAATGGACCTGTTTTGTGACAACAAAGCAGCTATTGATATTGCTCATAACCCAGTCCAACATGACCGTACTAAACATGTGGAAGTGGATAGAAATTTCATCATACAAAATCTCAAAGAAAAGATAATTCGATTTCCATTTGTTCGGTCTGAAGATCAATTGGCAGACATTCTTACAAAGGCTACTTTCGGTAAAGTCTTCTACAACTCACTTGACAAGTTGCGCATGAAAGATATATATGCATCAACTTGAGAGGGAGTGTTGGCATGAGCTGTCAGTGATTGGAGAAATTGTAGGTAAATTGTTTAGAATCCCTTCATTTAAGGCTCAATCATTACATAGGCGTAATTTGTGTATAGCCTAGTTTAGCTGCTCTATTTCTGTCTTTGCACTGTTATATGACCATATTCATCTCTGTACAAAAATATATGAATATATATGAGCAATCTTTTGACAAAGAATACTTTAATTTCTTGTGCCTTTTGCTAACCAAATCTCTTGGGAATTGAATGATTATTTCCAATTAAAGGCCACTTGGGATTGAAAGAACATAACCAAGAAACACAAAACTTGTAGGGGAGCTAAGTTAAGAATCCATCGTGGACTTACACTTTTAACTTGTACAAAAAAACTATAAAGGATAAAAGAATATCTCCTACACATAAAAACATGCACGGGAGACAAGCTAACAACCATCATGGACTTGCTCCTTTAACCTGTAGGGTATAAACTGCTTTAGGATTGAAAATAGCATTTCCCATTAATGGCCTCAAATTGAAAGAGTATCTGAAGTCGAATTTCTTTGCTCCTTCAATGGCTTCGTATTGAAAGAATATATCTAAGGTCAAATTTCTTTGCCCCAGTAATGGCTTCGGATTGAAATAGTATATCTAAGGTCAAATTTCTTTGCCATACAAATTGCCTCGAATTGAAAAAATATTTGGGATTGATCTCTAGCCAAATTATCAAAGATTACTAAAAAAAAAAAAGGAAAATTGCTGAAGCGGTCCCAAACTTTTTCAATTTTTGCAAATTTTACATTAAACTTCAATTTGTGCTAACGAAGGTTCCTAACCTTTCAAAAATATGCAGTAGATGTCCAAGTATATGGATTTTGACCATTAGTTGACCAAAGAAATTGATTTTGACCAAATTTGAAATAAGTAAAATGGTAACTTTGTTATTTATTTCTTAAAATAATAAAAACAAAACAAAAATAAAAAAAAAAAATGTTCATCATCTCCCTTCCCCACCCTAACCCTAACCCTAAACAAAATCGAATAAACTCTTTGGCCACCACGACTTGCCATTATCGCTTTCGTCGCTACTGTCGTCACTTCCAACAGCCCTTCCCACCCATTTAATCTTCTTTCCTAACCCTATTCATACCTCCATCCCAAAACAAAATCAAACCCAACCCATTTACCCATTCTCGAATCCACGAACTAGGGCTTGAATATTTTCTTTTAATTAAAACTGAGGCTTCTTTGGATCAAATCTCATTTGTTCTTCATTAGTTCAACATAAGTGCATACATCAAGCTATTTTGGGAAT
The DNA here is from genome assembly GCA_903798375.1 of Fraxinus sp. D2006-0159. NCBI lineage: Eukaryota > Viridiplantae > Streptophyta > Magnoliopsida > Lamiales > Oleaceae > Fraxinus > Fraxinus sp. D2006-0159. Next base: position 10,938 of record CAIGRQ010237565.1, on the reverse strand, counting down.
GGATGTCATCTGCCAAGTAAAATATGGAACGGGATCTTTTTTTTTTCTCTCGACATTGCAACTGGTGGGTATCAAAATTTAGGGTCAAATGCTATTGGGTTACCAAAATTGAAGGTCTTCCAGGGTTATACCATTTGGTTTTACAGTGGTCAGATTTTGTTGGGTTACAGTGGTCTGCAAATGAGTCGGCGTTGGGGGATTTTGCTAGTCATTTTTTGCTGAGTTATTTCAATTTTTTGTTTGTTTATTTAATGTAGTAAATAGCAAAGTTACCATATTACCCATTTTAAATTTGGTCAAAATCAACTTCTTTGGTCAACTAACGGTCAAATTGATGATTTCCATCCATTTGGACTTCTATTGCATATTTTCAAGTACATGATTTCTATTAGATTTCTTTTGTATATGATGCTTCAAAATACTCACGAGGCGGGAATAACAATTATTTGTTGAGGGTTTCTTTTTATTCGATGCAATTCAAAAATCTATCCATTTCGCCTTAGCCTCTACTCATTATGACGAAAAAAAAAGGCCAAGCAACGATCTGAAACAACTATAAAGCATTTTAACACTAGTAGCAATAAAGCCTAAAAATCCTTCATTTCACATAAATATGAAACTTGGACTTGGAAAACTAATATTAAATGTTGAAATAATTATTTTCACCTGGGTCGATGCCCTCCATGGAAAAAAAACCCGTTGCATGCACACGAGTCATGAAACAAATATTTGCACATCAGTCTCAAATCATATATAATTGAAAGTCTCGTCCAAACAGCTACTTTAGAAGTTTCAACTTGACCTCGAACATAGACGTCATTTAGTTGCAAACCCTGACACGATTAACTCATCACGGACTTTAGTGCAATGAAATCATGCATGCGCATAAAAAAGTATACGACAAGTTTTACGTAAGCACAAATCTCAACTAAATTATTGAAAATTAGGCCTAATCATAACTTCTAACATAATAGTGAAAGGATGTCAATTCTTAAAAATGACCAAAAGGCCCCTAAATTTTTGTCTGTAAATAATTAAATATGGTCATTTGCACAACTACTAAAGGGTTTAAAATTAAATAGTGAGAAACCAAAAAATAGAAAGTTTAAAGATTCAATCTTCCACTATAAAAAAGTCGTCTCAATTAAAGCAAAATTTTAGATCAACACTCTTGAGAATCTTAGTATTCACCCATTGAAGTCCCCATTTTCCAACCAAAATAACTCTGGTACTTCTTCTTTCTCTCTTTCTACAAAAACTCACTCAAAACACCAAAAAGGGATAAAATTCTATCAGAATTCTCACATGAAACTCAACAATTGGCATTAAAAAGTAATCATTTTTTATTTACAACTTCAAAATTTCTTTTGTCAAATACTTTTACAAAATTGGATTTTTTTTAATATTAATATTTTTAATTTTACAAGTTGGTAACTTCATTACAATCGAGAAAAGCAATTACAAAATTTCACTTGAATTTAATACCGAAACAGTTAAAAAGTGAGCCGAGCCGAATTTCTTTGGTACGATTTAATTTGTGCTCGACTTAGTGGTGGCAAACGGATCGAGTGAAAAGTCGACTCGTGGGCGGCACGAGCAGAGCAAGCGGACTGACTAGGCGAGTCAAGCGGCTCGTGGACTCGTTCAAATCAAAGATTTATTTTTATTTAAAAAAAAAAAATTTGACGAGCTCGCAGGCTGAAGCTCTGCTCAACCCACAAACCACGAGCTCACGGGCCGAGCTCGGCTCGGCCCACGAGTAACGAGTCGAGGCTCGACTCGTTATAAATGAGCCACGAGCTCGATTCGTGACGAGCACGGGGCAATCGACTCCCTCAAAGCGAGCACGAGTCAACACGTGTAGTGAATCGTGCGAGTCCAAGGTCATGGCTTGATTCATTAACACCCTTGCGTGCCTTGCACTCCGGCTTTGTTTTTTCTTAAAAGTCTAACACCCATGGCATGAGATTATAAGAGCCATAATATTAAAGAATTGTTATCTTAAAGATAGACAATAATTGCCCTCTTCTCCATTTTGGTCGTCTCATAGAATAGTAGAATATTCTTTCTTAGAGGGATTTATCTATTTGTACAGGGGCGTCACGTGTCTATTACGTAAAATATTTGGTAAAACATTTGGTATACGTGGCATCTTCCTTCTCAGAGTTGACTTTTTTTGTGTTTTTCAAAAGTACCATTTTAGCATTTTTAAAGTTATGTAATGCAATTAGAAATTTAGTCCTTATTTGATCACCATTATTTTTAAAATATATTGTTTTTTCTTTTTTTTAATAAAATAATATGCACGTAAATTTAAAATTCTTTTCTTATTTTTTAATCACATATTCCCTATCAATCTATTATTTCAAAATGAATTATTATAATAAAATGAGGTTCAAACAAACTCTTAACTTTTTCAATTTGAATAGAAATTGATCAGCACTTTTACACGTTAGTTACATAATCATACCTCAACAAAAGTTATCTAAAAGTCGATCAAATTGATCATTGATCGTATAAACGTCTAATTTCATATCAAGTATTATTATTATTTTTTTATTTGTGCCTAGAAATTTGAAATGAGCGACTTTTTAATAATAATGTTATATGTACAAATTATGAATGATGTAGCAAACCAATGGTTTAAGCTGCTCGGTCATGCCTCCAAGTTGTTGATTGGAATAGAATTTGATGTGTCAAGTTTGATTGGTTGTCCGAAGGGCTATCTGATTCGATGAAATGTCTAAGTCGTGGCACGTTGTGCACGTACTCGTCTTTTATGAACGAGATTCTATTCAAATCTGTCACTCGTTGGATGACGCCTTATTTTCTATAAACAGTCGCGCAAGGACCTCGATTCTCATTAGGAGGTCGGACCAAGGACTCGTGGAAGTCGAGGCTATCCTGTGTCACACGAGGATAATAAACATTATTCATTTTTTATTTTTTGAATTTTTACTGTAGTCTATAAATGACCATCCAATGGACATTTGGGGAGCAATTAATGGTTGAATAAAGAAAGGCCGCGTGAGTGAGTAGTCATTTCCTCTGTTCTCACATTTCAGTTACCCACTACTCCTCCCATAAATCCTATCCTCTCTCACTCTTCTTCTCAAATATCTATTTCTCTTTGTGTTTTGCAGTTTGTGAGGTGGGTCTGATCCCCATTCTGAATACCCTGGATTGGAAGGAGAATAAATTAGGAGAAAATCTCTGATACTTTTTGCTGATTTTGATTGTGATGGCTTCTTCATTCACTGCAAACCCCGATATGAACTTGAATCCATTGCGCAAAAAGCGAAAGAAAATCGGGAGGGAAACCCAGTCCCAAATGAATACAACAGAGAAAATGGGTCGTGCTAGATGGGGAACCGAAACGGAGCAAAAGATCTACTCATCGAAGCTCGTGGGCGCTCTCCGCCATCTCCGCCGCCCCGAATCCCCGTCTCCCTCCGCCTCGGGTCGTGCTGTACGTGAGGCCGCGGACAGAATCCTTGCCGTTTCAGCTAAGGGAAGGACTCGCTGGAGCCGGGCTATTGTCACGGGTCGACTCAGCCTCAGACTCGCTCAGATCAATAAGAAACACAAGAAGGTGTCAAAACCGACAACCGGTGGTTCCATGTCGAAGAAACGGGCCTTCAAGAAGAAACTGCCGCCTGTGCAGAGTAAACTGCGGGTTTTAGGCCGGCTAGTTCCCGGTTGCCGGAATCTGTCATTGCCTAACCTTCTGGAAGAAACAACTGATTACATTGCGGCTCTGCAAATGCAAGCCAACGCGATGACTTTTCTTACTGAACTCCTTACCAACGGCAGCTCATTAGCCGCTTCTTCTGATCAGCTCGGCTCGGATCAGTAGGCAATTAGTTATGTTGGGATTATTTTGTTTTTATTTTCACTTTTTTATATTAATTTTTTTTAAAAGCACTATGTTAATAAATGGGGAGTAATTATATTTTGCCTAAATTATGTACATGTTGCCTTATTTTCACGAGGGTGTTCTACAATAAATTTTATATTTTGACATGCTGTTGAATTATTTCAATTCTGTTTGATCATCGTTATTTGGATAAAATAAAGTTTTGAATAGTGATTTTTCGAAAAAAAAAATGTTTGATTAAAGAGTGAAAAAAAATTTAAATTTACGTGCAAAATATTTTATTACGTAAATGTGCAGATAAAAATGGGTAAGTAAAAAAAAAAGTTTTGAAATAATTCACATTGGATTTGTGTACTGTCTCTATATATTTTGTACGTTCAAATTCTGATTTTATTTCATGGTTAGAATCCAATTTGAGTAGCTGAATTATCACATTCAATGAAGTGGCCCGCTTGATGTTCGACACTTGTATACACGATTCAACTGTCATTGTTGCAAATGTGATAGTATAATATGCATCTTTAAGAAACATTTGTTGGAAATGAGTAAACAGGCTCACGAAGATGTATTGATGAATGCCAGGCGCGAAGGATTTGTGAGGGAAATGTAGTGGTGGCATTGAGGTCAGGGAGAGGGCCGTCGAATGGAGGTGTTGGAAAGGTCCCAACCATGGACTCGAGCCTTTGCCGGGCGGTTGTTCGTGGTGGTGCCGACGAAGTGGACAGGCATGTCATGGGCAGAGACAAGGCGGGAGAGGTGAAGAAGCCGGAAGAGGCACCATCACCAATGCGACTTTACCCACTTTCATAATATTTTGGACACCATTTTCTTGGCTATGATTTCCAAAAGGAAAAACTCTGCTGTGCCAGGCCTGTAAAAAGCCTGGCACAGCTCCCCCCTCACAATGAGGTGGGTCCGGCGCAGACCCACGTCAATAAAAAGAACCCCCCAAAAATGTACCCACTCTCCCTATATGAGAGAGTCGGGTATCAACCTGTAAGTCAAAGCTTAGTACCCCAGCTCGGCTCTTTCCAAAAGTTAATACTTAATAGCCAATAAAAACAAGGATACTTAGGTAAAAGCCAAATGTGTGGCCCTGTACACCAAGCAAAATCCTATTTTGGTTTGTTTCAAGAATCCCTTGTATCATATTCACATTTATCTTCACTTATTCAAGGGATATATTTAAAGTGGGGTAGATATACAAAAATGGTGTGGATATAAAATGTTTTAAATGTATAAATTTAATAATGACACTACTGGGATGGTGGATGAAAGTAATATTTTTTTTATTTTATTTTAAAATTTTAATAGGGATAGATATAGAGTAAGCTCATGTTTGGTACACATTAAGATTTTCATTATCATTCTTCTACTCAATTTCAACCACACATTCTTCAATAAAATAATTTTTCCATTACATCAATAATTTTTCCTTATTTTTCAACCACACATTCTCTATCAATCTACTATTTCAGAATACATTTTTCCAAAATAATATGACTCAAACACACTCTAAATTAGGAATTATGATTGGTGTACATAACCAAGTACATAGGGGTGTCAGTAATGGATACTCGACGGCCCCCTATTGAAAGGGGCTCACTGCGAGTGGGGCCCCCTCCAATAGGACACTCATATGTACACTCCTAAATTAGATATATAACAATAATTGATGTAAATAACAATACCCAAATTAAATACTATTTTCTAGGTATTTCTTATGAATTTTGCTATTTAAGGTGCTTTGCATATGATAATTATTGGTGCTACATGTCACTTCTATGGCTGAACCCAACAGAAACTTGATAAATTCTGTCAAATAAAATGAATGAAAGATGCACGACCTGTAATTAGGAGGAAAATGTTGGGGATAAGGGTACCCCCACAGCTTTGGAAGTTGGCAAAATCCGCCAAACACGGCCTAATAGTCAAAAGCCGTCTGTCATGCGCTACATTTTCAGGCAGCCCCACCCACTTATGGCACATGTGACATGTGAGAGGTGGTGAAAATTCAAACATTTCTATTTTGATAATGAAATGTGCTTTAGCTTTTCTATATCATTCAACTTTTTTCATGAATACACTTTTATGGTGTAGGATAATTGTAGCATCAATAAATCATTTCTTTTGATGGTACATATTTTGTTTAAGAGTTGATTACTCTCGTGAAATTTGTCAATGGTCCAAAATAGAGATTCCTTCCCCTTCACTCCCTCCAAACATGTCAATCATGCACGGCGTGTATTGTAAAAATTGGTCGTCTCACATACGTCAACATTGATAGAATTTCTCACATTCCTGATAGAGAAGGGAAATGTGAATACGTGAAAAACGAAACCCCCTACCCCCTTCTTTCGCTTTTAAGCATCAACATGTGTTTTGACTTCACTATCCCAATCAAGATTGAGATTCCTAGAACGAGCAACATCATCATTACAATTAGGATTTTTAGAGCTAAAGTAGTTTATGATATTGTTGAATGAAGGATCACATGTAACCCATGTTCGAACCCCATTCTTTGAAAATCCAATTTCCTTTAAACTCATTTTCAAACTTACATTCACTCAATAAAATAACTTCAAAAAAAAAAATAAAAAAAGATAAAATAAAAAAAATAAAAAAAAATCACTATTACGAAATCTATTTTTCCAAAAATTGGAGGCTTAAACAAAGCCATAATGTTATTTCTTGTAGGCTTTGTTGGACCAACAAAACAACTTAATGTGCGCACTTTGTTTCTTTACTTTGGCATGTCTAAAGCTTTTATGTGTAATCCCACGCATTCATTTGACTATTATGAATTAAGTCATAGAACACGATGTCTTCTAGTATCATAACGGTTAGCATATATTGTTTATGGAATGTCGATTTCTCCTTTAAATAATGTGAAGACACTTACTATTTCAGATTATTGGAATAGAATTTGAAGAGAATCAAGATGATCCAAAAGATATATGAGAGAGAGAGAGAGAGAGAGAGATCAAATTTGGTATTCGAGTCCACCAACTTAAATGTGTCCTTGAAACAAATTTGCTATCTTCAACGATCCATTATGGATGTAAGTAATGGTCCCTCAAGAGAGAACAAATGTAGTCTCATATGCAAGCAGCACATCAATTACTAAGAGTTCCAATGAGATCTTTTTTATGTTTTATACTCGAAATATAGAAGTAGAATATAGAGATAGTAGGAATAATGGCAAATGAATGGTGTGATTTTTCTAACAAAAAGATAAGCTATTTATAGAATTTTTGGTCATTCGAACAACCCAAAAGCCTCTTCAAAATAGTGGTAAATGTCCAAACAATTTTTCAAGCGAACAGATATGTTTGTCCATACAGCAAATAGACATCGGTTACAGTCATTCACAAATATCATTATAGAAAATAGACGTTGGTTATATCTAGAAAATCTTCACGGAAACTCCCAATAATTCTAATTTTTAGACCATAAAAATAATTTCATCCATTACCCAAAGAATTTGATTAATTACAATTTGAACCAAAAAAGTTAAATAAATTTTCTAAAAAAAAAAAAAGGGATATATGCAAGATAAGGACTAACACCCACACTTACACCCGAACTGAATCCAAGCTTGAACCTTGGAACATGCAAGTGTCGAGCCGATCAAAAGACGACGGTGCATTTGTAGCTTGATCTCAATAGTATCTAGGTCATCACACTCTCCTAAATATTGCATCCATTTATGGCTCAAACTTAAAGGCCAAACTTGCACCTTATAAACAGTGGCAGACCCAGCATCGGAATTCAGCCCGGGCGAATGTTGACCAATCAACGTCGACAATCAGCGATCATAAAAGCGAGATTGTTTATTAATATTTAATTATATAATATTAAAGTTACTCAATATATATATGTAAACGCACTAAAACGTGTATATTCTACGGGATCTCATGTTTTGAAAACATTGCAATATTGCCTCATGCTCAAATGTGCAACATAAATCAATGAACTCGTATCTCATAATCTCATACAACTAATTTCTCATGAATGATGAATGTATGTTAACTTAATCTCAATCTTGAAATTCATGTACTTTTATTATGATAGGTTTTACATATTTGAATGTAGTGTCATTATATTTTGTTGGTAATGTTGAACTCAAAAGTGCCAACATTCATAAAGCAAATTCTAAATCCAAATTTTCAATTTCCCCAATTCCAAACCCTAAATCCAATTCCAAATCCAAATTCAATTCCAAATCCAATTTTATTTTCCACCAATTCCAAATCTAATTCCAAACCCTAAACCCTAATTTCAATTCAAATTCCAATTTTAATTTCCCCCAATTTCAATTCATAAATCATATTTGAAACAAATTGAAAACTGTCATAAATCACAATTTCATAACTCTTAAATAAATAATAACACCAAAAACATAAAAAAAAAAAAGAAGAAATGAGAAAACTTACGGGTCACGGGCCTCACGGCGAGTCGACGAAGGCGTCCGATCGGTCGCAATGCTATTGGTGGTTGTGGAGAAGACGTCCGAGCTGTTAGCGGGACTCGACGGGCGGTAGGGACGGCAGGCGTGACGGTGAGGCGTGAGAGGCGGCATCTTGAATCAAGTTGGGACTAAGAACAAATGGCCCAACCTAATTAAAAAAAGAAAAAAGAAAAAAGAAAAGTAAAGGGCTGGGCCTAAAAATAAATAAAAGAAAAGAAAGAAGAAAGGCCAGCAGCAGAAAGCCAGAAAATAAAGAAATCAGAGAAGACGAACCAGTGCCACGCCGCCCACCATCTTCTTTCCAAAATTCTTTCGGTGGAGCCCAACACGCACTGCCGTCCCCCGGTCGGGTGCTGGGTCCATCACTACTTATAAACCAAATATTTTCTCACTAGTTTTTCTATATGGGATACATGTTAAACAATCTAATCAAATTCTTCACCTTTTCCAACTTTCAAGTGAATAACTTTGAAATCAAATATTTCATTCAATTCTTAATTATTTCTGACGTGTAAATATATCGCATTATTAATCTTTCTTAGTAGAACATGAATATAGTTGGTCTTGTTAAATTTGTAGTTTAGATTCCAATTAATTTTAAGCTCAATGTAGCCCAAAATCAAAAACAAATTTCTAACAATCCCACAAATGAATGAAATATATTAATTTTTTCCAAAAATAACGAACAGTTGATACAAAAATCAAATACAAATGAAGAAAGACTATGGTCAATCAGTAACAAGCTGTTTTAAATAGTTAGGCGTTTGTGTAAGCCTATACGATATAAGTTACACAATTTATTTCGAACACTGTTGATTCTCACATTTGTATTCATTTTGACATTGGGCACCACCTAGTTCATATTTTTTTTATGAGAATTCATCATCACACTATTCTCATAGAAGAGGCTCCTTTCCACCACATAGATAAACTCCATAAAAAATATTCTGCTATACTTCGATTGGACACATCAAGATATAGAAATCATTAAAAGCATAACTTAACCTGATTCTCACGGTAGTTAGGCACTAACTCATCATAGGAATAGATAGGAGTAATAAATCCCCACATTGCATACTCAGTTTTCATAGTTTGGTAGTCCCGTTAAACCTAGACTTTTGGATATCTAATTGACAAAGTTGGTTGCCACTATGAAACTCTTGGGTACTTTATTGATTACAACCACATACACTCGGTGAATTTTCTACTTGATTTCTTATCAAAATTTAGTTAGCAGATTCGTACTATTCTCTGCACTCCCTCCAAATGATTATAACCACATCCACTCGGTGAACTTTCTACTTGATAGATTATTTTCTCTGCACTCTCTCCAAATGATTCGATCATGCGCGACGTGTATGATAAGAACTACTTGTCTTCCATACTTCACGTGCATTCAAGACTAATTAGTCCTTCATTATCGTAGGACTTCTCATCCGTGATCAGCCTATTGATAGATACGGGAAATGTTAAACATTAATTTAGTAGTCATCGAGTGTAGCCAAAATAGATGTCCCCCTCTTTCACGTTTAGTATCGACACGTGTGCCAACTTCACCAATACAAAATTAATTATTCAAGATAGAGATTCCAAGAGTAAGCAACATCACCATCACAACTACGATTTTTTTTTAGAGCTAAAGTAGTTTATGATAGTGTCGAATGGAGGACCACATATTATGTTATATTGTGTGGGCTTTGTTGGACCAACACAACAACTTACAATGTACTTATTTTGTTTATTTACTTTTGACATGGCTACAGTGAGCCCATATGCATTCATGTGACTAATGTGAATAAAAGTCAGAGAACATAATGTCTTCTACTATCATAATGGTCTGCATCAACTCGGGAAAAAAAGTTTCGACTCACGTTATGTAACACTCGAGGCAGGTTTCAGTACAAATGATTGAATAGTATTGAATGTTAATAAAAATAAAATAAAGAAAAATCTTGTTCAATCATAGAAGAGATACCTAGTGTATAGTAATAGGGTGNTAAAAGTCAGAGAACATAATGTCTTCTACTATCATAATGGTCTGCATCAACTCGGGAAAAAAAGTTTCGACTCACGTTATGTAACACTCGAGGCAGGTTTCAGTACAAATGATTGAATAGTATTGAATGTTAATAAAAATAAAATAAAGAAAAATCTTGTTCAATCATAGAAGAGATACCTAGTGTATAGTAATAGGGTGCTTGGTGGGGATTAAAATTGAATTTTTAGTAGATTTTGATAAAGTTTGAGTAATACTATGGTAACATTGTTCTTGACATAAAGGATGACCAAAATGTCAAATGGTGGCCCTCTATTGGATTTAGATCTGAATGAAAACAATTAGATTTAGATCGAGATAAATTGATAAACTAAGGTGAATCTTTGGTCATCTCAATAAATTGAAGTTGGCACTATAAAATTGATATTAATGGACTCATCGCACGTATCACTCTAATTTTCTTACTACTATTCTCATATTTTTATAACTAGGAATGATATAAACAACTGCAATTTGATTTAGTTTTATCATGAGTTTTCCGATATTTTTAGGGAAAATAATTATGAAAAAAAAAAAAACAGCATTCTAAAATGT
>CAIGRQ010237560.1:0-28897 GCA_903798375.1 Fraxinus sp. D2006-0159 | reverse complement strand
AAAAAAAAAAAAAAAGTAGCAGTAAGTAGTTAGTATTTATAAGTACCTGCAGAGCAGCCTATAAGTATTTATCAGCTTACTTCAATAAAACAGTACAAATCTGTAATGAGTGTAAATGTGCAGAAGACTCTCAGTAAAACTAAGGCTGTGAAAGCTTTTTGAAACCTTATTTTGATTGGTTGATGCAGTAATCTACAAGAACCCTTTTGTGATCAGCCTTTTTGTTTTTCCAAGTTCAATTTATATTTGTAATTTATTATGTCGACCTAAGTTCATCGGACCATAAAAGATTATCAAAATATCGTAACGTTGATGATATGAGATCGAATACTAAAAGTGCACCTAATCGCAAAAGGCACCAAGATTGTATAAATATTCATTTACGTCGATGCTATCGACTGGTAAATATTTCAAGGCATGACATCTACGAACAACAAATGTTGAACTTTCTTTCTGAGGAATTTTACCGTAACCTTATAATTTATTGGTTATCCGAAAATATGGTTTTTCTTTGACATTTTTCTTATTGTTATTTTTTTCTGTTGTTCTTTGGAGTAAAAGGAAATGGAAAAATATCAGTTTAGTAACCTTTTTCCTATTACTTTCTGCACAAATGACTTTCAATGCAAATAAAAAGAAAAAGAAAAAGCGTGGACGGCAGGATTCGAACCTGCGCGGGCAGAGCCCACATGATTTCTAGTCATGCCCGATAACCACTCCGGCACGTCCACCAGTTTGTTAATGACATCTTATTTTTTCTTGTTGGTTCATATCTAGTCCTTTTCTTTGTTCAAAAATTATGCACTTGGAGAAACTTAAAAAATTCAGAAATAACTATATATTTTATATCGAGAAACCTTAAAATAATTGAATTTGAATAATGCTATATGTACAATTTAATTTGACAATACTGGTTGACAACTCACATTTGACAATATCACATTCATTCATTTCAAAAATTATTTTTTAAGTCAATGGTCTAATTTTGACAATACTAATATTGTGAAGTATGATTGTACAAATAACATAATTGAATTTATAAAGCCTTATTCCTAAGGTCAATATATAAACAAGGAATGACCTTATTTACCTATATGATATTACAATCATGTTATATGTACATATGAGATTGACGCTCGAATAACACCCCCTCACATAGGGGGCTCGTGATTTTTATTTCTCGCGGACCTCCCATGTGAAAGGGATGTCAATCCCGAATGTACAAATAATATTATTGATAATATTATATTGGGGAATGGATTTACCTTTTTCTCTATTATTGCAATTCAATAAAATAAGATTGAATTAATGACTTAATATCTAAAGTATAATTATATTGACATTACGTATTTTTATCCACGTTCTAAAAGGCGAGAAAATGCATCGCCTAGGCGCGATGCGGGTCGAAAACTCGTCAAATTCGACCTATGTGTGTAAAAATGCGTTTGGTTCAAAAAGACGGGATAATGAGCACGCCTAGCCTAATCTCGCCTAGGTGGCGCATTATCCCGCCTAATCCCTTTATTTTTTTGTTGGTAAATTTTTTTTTATGATATATTAAAAATATATTTTTTTATATAAAAATATATTTAATACCTTAAAAATAATTAAAATAATATTAAAAGTACGAAACGCATTTTGACGCATATTCTCCGCATTAACACACTTAAATTTGTGATTCTTGATTCTCGACCTCGACGCATCGCAACGCATTACGTATTTTAGAACACTGATTTTTATAGATGTTTCCCATTTTTAGTTACATTCAAGGTTCCTAATTCTTATTTCTTATTAAACTTTTATCCACCTTATTATTATTATTATTAATCCCATTCTTATCATCAATTTTAACCTCTGTTTGGCAGTGATTAAGCCCCTGTTTGGTGCACATTAAAATTTTCATTTTCAACCACACATTATTTAATAAAATAATATTTTCCATCACATCAATAATTTTTCTTTATTTTTCAACCACATGTTCTCCATTAATCTACTATTCTAGAATACATTCTTCCAAAATAATGTGGCTCAAACACACCCTTAAAATATAAATTTTAGTCAAAGTCAAAATTAATAATTAATTTTAATAACACATTTCATGTAATTTACAACTTTTAGACTATAAATTTCATTAAAATTTATTTAAATCTACTAAAAATCTAACGTTAATCCCCATCAATTATGAGCTAATATTAATTAGTACATATTATCGAGTTGTTTTAAAGTGCTATAAAGTAAAAGGTGAATATTTAGTCTTACTTTTATATTTATTATTTTTTTACTTATTTAAAATGTATGATAAGAAAACAACATTTTACGTTTTTTATTAGAATTTTTGGAAGAAATTTTTAAATTAATGGGAGGTTAATAAGAGAATACTCGAGAATATGATTAATTTGTTCTCTCTCGAAACTTCTAATTAAGAATAAAAATGAAGAGGCCAATTCTCGAGTTAATTGTATTAATAATTAGTGAATTGATGTTTGTGTCTTCGTCTGCTCATTGAAGTTTCAGACATCGAATTTCGACCACTAAAGTTATCGAGTTGCCATTAAATTTGAAAAATTGACGTCGGCATGTCTTGGATATTTAGGAATACTTTCGAAGTATCATTTTCATACAACAAAATAATTTTGCAACATGTTATAAGGGAATGTTTCAAGACATTTTGCAATATACTTGAGCTTTGAGCTTTGTTGCAATTCTTTCCCTATTTGATCTATAATCTACATTGACAACAAGAAAATATCGACGATTTTGATGATTAATTTTAACAAAAATATGTATGATATTTATCAAAAAAATTCATAATCTACATTAAGACCCTGTTTGATAGGGTGACAATTCCATGGAAAATGGAAAATCTCACTTTTTGATTGTTTGATTGGATTTTTTTTTCTTGGCAATTGGAATTCCCACTTTCCCCCCACACGGTCACAAACTCTTGGTTTTTCTTGAATTCATTTTCCCACCACTTAAGTGGGAAAATGGTTTTCTAGGGTTTTTTTTTTTTTTTTCAATGGAAACAAATTTTAAGTGGAATTATAACAAATTCTATCCATTTAATGGACAAAGTTAAACGAACACAAAAAGATCAAAAATTTAAATATTTTCCACGTGGAAAATTATACCAATCAAACACAATTAATCGACAATTCCTAGGAAAACAATTGTAGACAATTCAATTTCCTGAAATTCATTTTCTTTCAACCAAAATTTCACTTTTACAATCAAACGGACCTAACAGCAAAACCGCAAAAGCGGAATAAGAATTAACATTTAAAGAAGGGAAGATTGCAAAAGCAAAGAAGGAAATTGTACCTGGAAACTGTATAATTCCAGAGTTTAATTTCTTGGGCAACCAGATCTATTTGAAGAGCAATAATCAGATGGTTTAATGGGTTAAATTTAAGGTTAACGAACACCTAGCTCTCCTATAAATGTAGTCCCTTTTTGGTGGCTAACCAACCCGGATAGTTATACAAAGTTATTATAAGGTACAAATTAAGTACATATGACATTGTAAATAGGTACTTAAATAAACTTAAAACATTAAATTTTGACTTATTTTCTTTTTCAATATGGCAGAGGCAGATCATTGTCCCATACCTTGACCTGATTTTGGGTTACAAAAGGAAGTTATTTACCCAAGTATGGTCAATTGGCACTTAAAAAAAATAGAATGAGAATGAGATTATACAGTTATACTCATTTCAAGGAGTTCATTGTCAAAATTTAAACTCCTTACTGATGTTGCTATCATGACATACCTGCCAAATATATATTTTTTGCCTTTTCAACAAGCATACCCCTGCAATTTCAGTATTTTATTGGAGTTGCTTGTTTGTGACAGATTCCTAATTTAAACTTAGGTTCAGGTCATTCTCTCACAGCAACAGGTATGTAATCTGATTTGGTTAAGGGCTCCTCTTGAAATTTGCTAGTTCATCTTTCATCTTTATGGATATCAGTTATTTTACTCCTGATTTGCAGACATGCTTGAATAATTCTACCTATTTCTGACTGTGGACATATTTAGAATTGGAATATAGCACGCATAGAACCTTTCTTTTGATTTTTTTATGTTTTTACTTCGAGTTTGTCACTATTTTTGCCGAAGTTTTGATGATTCTAAAACCAATCTTTTGCAGTACGCAGAAGGCATCACAATCTTCGAGCTATATTTCAGTTGTACGAGAATCATTTAGATTTACTTGATGCAAGATAAAAACTTTCCAATACTGCCGTGGCTCTGCAACAGTATCTCTAGCACATCAGTAGTTGCTTGTATGGAGTAATGTTGTGTGTTTAAAGAGTTGCTTTCTCTTTGTGTCATTTGCTCTTTATGTGTCATTATTACTGGCATCTTGGATGTGATTTTGGTTCTCAATTAGCATTGCCAGTTATATGGTGGCTGCAATGTCTAAATTGTTTCAATCCTTGTATGCTTTTTCTTATGAAATGCGCTATTTTTTCTTGAATTTCCATCTGTGCATGCACGTTGCTTTTATCTTCTGCACGAATCTTTTTAGAAGGTTTGGGATAAAATTCCTGTTTTGACGTTTTTTGCCATAGAATAAGAGCCAAACGCCAAACGGCTCTATGCAGCAGCAGAGAGCCTGGCAGGAAGGCCTTCCCAGCGCCAGACCTTTCTGCCAGGCCAGGAGCCATTGGGCTACCCAACTGCTCTAATGCATTGGTTTTGTAATTGAAGGCCTGTCCGGGTGGGTCTTGAGCTGAGCCTCACACAACTCACATATGAGGGTTGGTTCATCACGGTTCATGACCAACCCATAACATGTCAAGCCGCCTAGGCAACTCCAAGTTTATTTATCTATCCTCAGCATTGAAGGCCTGTCCGGCTGAGTCATGAGCTGAGCCTCACACAACCCACCTATAGGGGTTGGTTGGTTCATCATGGTTCATGACTGACCCATAATCTTTCAGAGCCGCCTAGACGATTTCAAGATTATTTATCTATCCTCAGCATTTAAGAAAAAATTTCATTTATTTCAAAATATTAGAGAAAGTAACAAGGCATTTGAAGTGGTATAAAGCAGAATAGGAATTTGTAATCAATACAAGCACCAACTAATCCGATGGATTATTAGAAAACTGATTCCACAAGTGTAACAACAATAGCAAAAAATATTAATCGTGTTCATGGAATAGAAGTATATTTAGTCGGTTTGAATTAGAATTGGAAACAGTTTCAACAATCTGGTGAGTTTGCCAATGCCTAGAATCATTGCAGACGCATCTCCTTCACCGGAAACAATTTCTTGCTGCAATCTTCAGAGTGAGCCAACAATTGCTGCCGTGCTAGACTTGATCAGAGCCTCTTCTACCTTCCTCTGCGACTTCAATGGTCTGAACAGGCTCGAGATAGACGAACCCACAACCTAAAATTCTTGAAAACGATGGCCTGATGCTAAATTTTATGCATGACAACACGTGGATCCGTTTTATTTTAGCAGTGTATTTTGCTTGATTTCAAAGCAGAAGCTTCATTACCAATTTTTTCCATGAAAAAAACCAGGACTTTCGGCAGTAGGCTAAGTCAAATAAACGTGTTTGACAAAAAAAATAAAATTCATCACTCCAATATTTGCCACGAATTAAACAAGTAATGAAATTGACCTTAAATTATTGAAAATAAGCCCTTTGTTTGAAACTGTTTACAATCTGTTTACAATTGATCGAACTTTCTTTTACCAAAGCCTCTTGATATTTGTAAGTGCTAATCATTTATCAATTAAAATCACCCACCAAACAGGAATTTTGACTTTTCAGTCTTTAATGTCATTGAAGTCGTCTATTACATGGGAAACGATCATGATCATCATGCTTAGAATAATGCTACATAACAGTAATGTCAAGTTCTCATTCATCGTCACCTAAAGACCAATCATAAATCTTTCATCTAAATGCATACATTAATCTGTTCGATTATTAGTTCTAAAAGAAAATGGCGCGATCACAATCTTCCACTTTTCTCAGTGCTCTTGCCTACATCTTAACGTTTCTAAAATTCTCTCTAGCGGAAGATACACTTTCTGCAAACCAAATAATCCGTGACGGGCAGACTTTAGTTTCTCAGGGCCAGAGGTTCGAGCTAGGATTCTTCTCCCCTGGTAAGCTCAATGGCAGGTTTTTAGGGATATGGTACAAGACTACCCCGGATGTCGTTGTTTGGGTTGCAAACAGAAACCAGCCCATTACAGACTCACAAGGAATCTTGAATATAAGCAGAAATGGAACTTTAGTCCTCAGCAGAGGCCAAAGAATTATCTGGTCGTCAAATTTGTCTCGTGTTGCATCAAGTCCAGTTGTACGTCTCTTGGACACTGGAAACCTTGTACTAATAGACAAGACAAATGGAACTTCTCCACAAAACTACATGTGGCAGAGTTTTGATTACCCTGGTGACACCAGGTTACCAGGAATGGCGATGGTAGACAGCCCTGTTACCGAACAGGATAAATATTTGACATCTTGGAGAAGTAAAGATGACCCATCCCTTGGAGATTTTACCTACAGGGTTGAAAATCATGACCTTGTTGAACTGGTGATCTACAACAAGCAGGTAAAAAGATGCCGTAGTGGCCCATGGAATGGGCATTACTTCAGTAATCTCCCTTTCTTTCCCACAGTACCTTTTAAACCGAATTTGGTAATAAATACAGACAAGGTTTCAGTATTTGATAACAGTTCAATCATCACGAGATTAACTCTAGACGAATCAGGCTTTCTCCAGCGCTATATGATGAATGAGGGCAAAAATAAGTGGAATCTTGTTATGACCATACCCCGGGATTCATGTGACAATTATGGTCGGTGTGGTCCTAATGCTATCTGCAAAATTAATGAAGTACCAATATGCGAATGTCTGAAGGGATTCTCACCTAAGTCTCGACAGGACTGGGAAGTACAAGACTGGTCCAGTGGATGCACTAGAATTAGGCCATTGAATTGCCAGAATGGAGATGGGTTTCTACAGGTGGGTGCCAACTTTCCTGATAGGTTGCAGTCTCAGTTGAATATTAATATGAGTTTTGATGTATGTCAAGCACAGTGTTCCAAAAGCTGTTCTTGTACAGCTTATGCTACTCCGTTTATAGGTGATGGAGTCATTGGGTGCTTGATGTGGTATGGGGATTTGATTGATATCAGAGAGGTTCCTGGAGCAGATAGCACATTGAACTTCTATATTCGCTTGCCACGTTCAGAACTAGGTAAGTCTATTTGATAAAAAAACTTCTTAGATTCTCTTTTAGTTTCTAAGACATGTATCTTAACCGGAAAATATATGGCATGCTGTTAGAATCTGAAAGTTGTGTTGGATTGAAAATTTAGGTCACGTTCTTTGGTGGATTATGAATGCTTAACAAACTCGGCCCACCATTGATTCCATCAAGGTCGCTAAGGTCGGCCTGTTGACATGCAATGGTGTCAATTAGCCTTTGCTTAGGCCAGTTTACAAGCCACATTGCCTGTTTAAAAGCCGGACCACCTGGTCCGGTCCAAGTTTTACAAGTATGATTATGACATACTCATGAATAAGAATTATGCTATGTGTGACATAATAGTCAAATGAGAGCTCCCTATTGGGAACACGCCCCCCATTTGGCTATTATGTCAACCTATATGGATCTTGCTATGTACCCATAGCAAGATCCCATGAATAATCCTTACTTTAGCTCGTGTTAAATATAGATAAGAATGGAATGTTCATATAAATAAATAGATACGGTCCAAGTATCTTAAAGTTGTGTTTGATAAGCCTAATTTTTTAAGGAAAATGGAAAATGAATTCTATTTCCCACTTTTTGACTTGTTTGATGGACAAAATTTGCCATGGAATTGTCTTCCTTGCTTGTGTCACATCAACCCATTTTCCATGTTTTTAAGGAATTGACTTTCTTGCCAAAGTGGTGGGAATCCATTTTCTTGGCAAAATGGAATTGCTTTATTTTTTTTAAAAAAAAATTTAATTTTTTTTAATTTTTTTTTGGCAATTGAAAAAAATTCTAGATACAATGATAAAAAAATTTATCACTTTTATTGACAATTTCCATGCAAAATAAAGTTAAACGAATGGTATTCGGTATAGTAATTTTTTTTTTAAATTTGGCAATTTGAACAAATTCTAGACCAAATGGTAAAAAATATTATCATTTTAATGGACAATTTTCATGAAAAATAAAGTCAAACGGACACCAAACTTTCAACATTTTCTAGGTGAAAAATTATAGCAATCAAACACAATTAATTACAATTCCCAATAAAATAATTTCTAAGCAATTAAATTCTCTGGAATTCATTTTCTTTCCACCCATTTTCCACCTTCGCAATCAAACGACCCTTGGTTCAACCGAAAGCTTTCTGCCTGTTGAAAATGTGAAGACTCGTTTTCCCTGTGGGAAAGGAAGGTCTAACATATAACAGAGTGGAGATCCTCAACTATCATTATAATGAACTTCTAAAAGCTAACATCACAGTATGCATCCTAATTTTATAATCAAGTTTCATATAGCAGAACTTCAGAGAAAACGAACAACGACCAATCTTGTTCGTTGTAGAATATAACGGCAACTATAGATAACAAGTTAATTAAAACATGATTCATGTGAAGAATGATTACATTAGCTGGTCTTTTCAGTTGTAGAGTCGGACGATGATTCAGATAAGAAGAAGAAAAAGAAAAATCCAGGAAAGCTAATCTTCATATCGACTGCTGTTGGAGTGCTCATCTCTGGCATAATCTTGGGGGCAATACTTCTAAAGATAAGATTAATGAGACAAGGTAAGAATACTAACCGTTTACTTCTTTACAAAGGTTTCCAATATCCCTCACACCCAGATTGCGTAAGATATATAATTCACGCTGAGAACATGCTTTACACAATACCCTAAGGCATAATTTTTTTCACAGGAAAAAGGAAAACAGAAGACTTAGATTTACCTTCATTTGATTTGGCAACTATTGCAGCTGCGACAGATAACTTCTCCACCGAAAACATGATTGGTGAAGGTGGTTTTGGTCAGGTTTACAGGGTAATGGACACGAGTTGTACAAGTTTGCACATTGTACAAGTATATAACATTAACAATTTGTATATTCAGGGCAGCTCACCGGATGGACAAGAAATAGCAGTAAAAAGACTGTCCAAAACATCCAGACAAGGTCTTGAAGAATTCAAAAATGAAGTGAGTTTGATTGCCAAACTCCAACACAGAAACCTCGTCAGACTTTTGGGTTGCTGCACTGAAGGAGATGAAAGAATGTTAATCTATGAGTACATGCAGAACAAAAGCTTGGATAATTTTATTTTTGGTTGACCTAAGAAACCTTTTATCTTATTGATTTGTTTTGAATAATCATATTTTAATTTCAAGGATTTTTGGCACTCAGAAAGCGTTCAATTCGGTGCAGATCAAGAAAGAAGGACAATATTGACATGGCCTAAGCGGTTTGACATTATTATGGGGATTTCACGGGGTTTGCTCTATCTTCACCATGACTCCAGATTAAAGATTATCCACAGGGATCTGAAAACAAGCAATATTTTGCTAGACGAAAATCTAAATCCGAAAATTTCGGACTTTGGCTTAGCAAGAATTCTTGGAGGGGGTCAAGGTATTGCAAGAACAAAAAGAGTTATTGGGACATAGTAAGTTTCTCCTTAACTTGAGCAAAACATATAATTGCTTGTACAATATCTCATAACCAATGTCTTTACACAGTGGCTATATGGCTCCAGAGTATACCATTGATGGAAAGTTCTCCGTAAAATCAGATGTCTTCAGCATGGGAGTTGTCTTGTTAGAGATGGTGAGTGGCAAAAGGAACAGGGGTTTCAGACATTTAGATCACTATCACAGCCTTTTAGGACATGTAAGTTGTGCAAACAAATCGAATCTCACTTTCGTAGTTAGCTTTTGGTAATTCATAATACACATCTACTGTTTCTCGTGAGCAAAAAACTTGTCTAACACGAGCAATTTTCACAGGCATGGCTACTTTGGAATGAAGACAAGGCTTTGGAACTAATGGATGAATGTTTGACAGATTCATTTGTTGAATGTCAAGTAAAGAGATGCATACATGTGGGCTTATTATGCGTTCAGAAACACGCAGAAGACAGGCCAGTAATGTCCTCTGTGATTTTCATGTTAGGAAGTGAGGAGGGAGCAATTCTTCCAGAACCCAAGGAACCTGGATTTTTCATCGAAAGGAGTTCTTTCAATGAAAAAACCTGTACATTAGAGGCCAACACATATACAATCTCAATAACTGATCTAGAAGGCAGATAGAGGGGTCGAACAGTACGATAATTATGGAAGAAACAGTCACTTATATGCTAAAATGTTGATTAAATTCAGGAAAATATTCTTTTCAGATGTTGTTTGTAAGATTAGTTCAATTCTTGTTCTTCATGAAGGTCGGCTAGATCCCAATTCCAGACTGAAAAAAAGAGAAAGCAATTGTATGCAATTAATTATATGTATTCATGTCCTTGATTGATGAACTCGTGTAAGAGTTAGACGAAATTAAAAGCAAAAATAAAAACAAAACAAAAACTAAATTTGATTTCCATTTGGAGTGGCACCTGACAAACACTTGTAACTGCAAGTTCCTAAACCCTCTGTCCAATTTCATGAATGCCTCAATGCCTTAATCGTGACCAAGATTTTTCTTACAAAATTAGGTTGTCTCTAACATTTCAGATAGCATAGTTTAGGGTTCCTAACCTCCAAAAACAAGGTTTTAGGTCCCCAACTTATTTAAAACAAGAGTCTGGAGATAATGGATGTGAGCTTGGAAGATTCATATGTAAATCTCAAAGTAAAGAGTTGTATACAAGTGGGCTTATTATGATTGCAGAAGACAGGCCAGAATGTCGTCTGTACTTTTCAGGTTACAAAGTGAGGGAGCAATTTTGCCAGAGCCCGAAGAACCTGGATTTTTTGTAAGGAGTTCCAGTAACAAAGAAACTTGTAATTCCGAGGCTAGTAGGTCCAGTACGAGTAAATGAGCATATCTAACCTAGAAGCCAGATAGAGATTCAACAGGGGAGTAACTTGTACAATCAGAGAGTTGGTGAAAGTTTTAACGAAATTTTAATTAAATTCATGACTGAAGAAAAATGTTAGCACAGTAAAATATGATTCATGTGAAATTAATCTGTAATCTGAATCACCCTACATCCAATCCTTTGACGGTCTTATTTGAGATCCCAAAATTGAATAGATTACATTCAAATTGAATCACACTTTCTAATCATTTCCATGTTTCAACTCATTTTTTTTATTTTTTATTTTTCTAAATTTTCTCGTTCCTCTGTAATCGCAAACGAAACTCGTCTCATTGTACCATATTATAGCAGTCCAAGTCATTCAATTTGATCTAGAAATACCAATATACCATATTCAGATAATTTCAAATAAAATTACTATTTTTACATCAATAGCATACATGATAATTTCCAGAACATTCTTCAAGTCAACCTGCTATAATATATCTCATTTAAGATGTATCCCTTTGTACTCAAATCTACAGTGTCAACACCTGAAGGATGTGAGTTGCTGAAAAATGGCTTAATCTGTGGTACTAACGGAGTCTTTTATTTGTTTGATTCATACAATTTTCATGTTATACCAAACATGTCAACACCAAGACAGCCCAGCCGACCAGCCAACAATGTCTTAATCTGGTACAAACAGAAATTTGTATGACATTGTAATTTGAGCTAGGGGAAGCAATCAGACATATGTTCTTTAAATTATTTGGGATATATGATATAAAAAGATAATGAAAACAAATACACAATCGTAAAGCGTTATAGTTCACTTGAATTTTGAATTTTTACATGATTGATGAGTGCATCAGATTCCTATAACTGCTGTAACTTATATAGAAGAAAATGGAGGAGATTTACTACTTAGCACGCTGGCTGAAGGAAAAATGTATCTCTTTTAAATGAAAGGAAAATCGAGCAATACTAAGGCAACTAATGTTACCTATTATTATGCTTCTAGCTGTGTAATGGTCACTTGGTTTATTGAACTTGCTGCATTGATGCTAGTTGTACTTTCAGCAGTAAATAAATTTCTTTCCGTGAAAAAAACAGGCTGTCTAGCTGGAGGCAATTCACCTTAGTTTCCCAACATCATCATTCATCACTACTGAAGACATGTTTTGCCTATCTTTTGGACGTTGTTGAACGCATAACTATCCAACATGGATCGACCGCAGAAATTCTGATAAATAGACGGAGCCAAGATAAGCATCAACTAATTCCATATACCTTCCTTCCATATAAAGCTTCCACACCTGTACCAATTGAATTCACTTAAAGAGGACAATTTTTTAAATCTAAGTGCTAACAGTACTGATTTCATTTAACACTTATGCCCAAGAAGGTTGTGGCGGTGATCCCTGTGAGAAAATCCTCTGTTTCTTTTGCCACTAACAATCTCAAGCACTAAAACACCAAAGCTAAGCACATCTGATTTTATCGAGAATTATCCATCTACTGAGTATTCTGGTGACATGAGCAGCTGCATGGCAAAATTTATCAATTAAGTTATAAGACAGAGAAGAGAATTTCATGCATTATGTTTGGCAAGGGCTTATAAACCATTTATAAACCGTCAAATCAATTTGTATCCACTCTTTTCATGAGACCCATAAGTAATACCCACCACTCATTTCTATCTAGCTATAAACAAAATCATTTATAAATACTTTCCAACAAAGCTCTAAGATTCTTACTATGTTCCAACTACTCGACTCGTGTTAGCTCCAGTCTCATTTCCTCTGAAACTTCTAGCCATGCCAAAGTCTGATATCTTCTAGCCATGCCCACGTATAGATTCTTGGAATTTCCAAGGCTAAAAAATGCCATTTCAAAGGTTCCATCAGATGAAACAATGGTCTCACCATCTTTAAGGAGAGTATTTATAGTATCTATGGCATTGGAAATCTTGACGAAAGACATTAAGAAGGTTAAGACAAAAAGTAAGGGGAAATCTGTATTCGATATCTTCATGGTTCTAGTTCTGACTAGGGTTGGCAAAAAAGCTAGCCGACTCCGGTTTAGGCTCAGCCCAGAAAAAGCTCGAGCCCGGCCTGGCTCCCGGGCCGGCCCATGTTTTAGAAAAAAAATGTAAAAAAATAAAAAATTAACTTTCAGCTGCCTGCAACAGCAGCTGTCATAGATATGCTTCAAAATTCAATGCATCTTCTAACTTTTTTACCTGACAAATCTTATCATAAGGTCACTGTGAGTGAGGGAAATGTAGAAACGCGTTGAATAGACTTTGATATGTCAGACTATTCCCCTTTCCCATTCACATGGATATTGACTTGGAATAAGCAGTGTTTTAGTTTTCTGCACAGTGACCTTTGATTTTTGGTTGTAAGCAGTTCTTGCTGAACCAGTCATCTGGTTGTAATTTACCTCCCCCAGTATAACCAAGCATCAGACTTGTGCATATGAAAGAGTAATCTATGATCTTTCGACTATTTCCCCTTCCATTTCCGTCCACAATGACTTGATTATTGACATGGAATAATCAGGTCTCGCTATTTATTCTTGTAATAAATATTTGTCAGCTTAAATTCAATGAAAATATCAACTATAATTGTGTATAGGCTAATATGCATTAATTTAACTCTGTGGACATTAGAACTTTTGAGTTGAACTGGGTCGAAGCTCCTCTATGTACTACCATAGAGGTGTCAATATGCTTGGGGAGCTTAGGGTCCTGCCCTGTCTTTGCCCAGCCCGCTTGCATCATCATCAGACTTGAGCAAATCAGAACGTGTCGATCATGTTGTCCAAGAAGTGTCAATTCTGTAAAGTCTAATAGTCGATTTGGAAACATCGACACTTGAAAACTGATTCCATAATACTGAAATCGGCATATATATCTGTGATGTATACAACTTTTTGCGGAGACAGGAATAATGTAGAGGAAAAGAACATCAGAATTGCAAGAAACAAAGATTGAAAAATAATGTAATATATCTTCCTATCTGGCATCTAGTAACGTAATTGTCACTTCGTTTAATGAGTTGGCTGCATTTGTGCTCGTTGAACTCTCAGCAATAACTAAATCTCTTTCCGTGAAAAAACCAGGCCGTTTAGGGTTCGGGAGCTCAACTTCATTTTCCAACATGAAAATCGCTGTAGACATGCTAGGCCTATCTCCTGGATAATGTTGCACGCATAACAGACCGACATGGATTGATCGTAGCACTTCTTTTAAGTAATGTGAAACAGCTTGACAGGTATCAGCTAGTTCCAGTGACCTTCCCTCTTTGTGAAGTATCCATGCCTGTATAAATTTGGATTAGGCTAAGATGACCTTAATTTCTACGCGTGATGGTAGTAATTTCTCGTAAGACAAAATTCTTACATGCCCAAGAAGGTTGAGGTGGTGATCACTATGAGAAAATCCCCAATTCTTCTTTCCACTGACAATTTCTAGCACCAAGACGCCGAAACCATATACATCTGATTTTACGGAGAACATGCCGCGCAATACATACTCTGGTGACATGTAGCCACTGCATAAAAGTGTTAACCAGAAAATAATGTTATAAGCAATCGAAATGTATTAGATACAGTGCCGTATATAGATCCTTACTATGTTCCCACAATCCGGCGAGTCTTGGCTCCAGTCTCATCTCCTCCAAAACTTCTAGCCAAACCAAAATCGGATATCCTCGGGTTCATGTCAGCATCAAGCAATATGTTGCTTGCTTTGAGGTCTCTATGGATAATTCTCATCCGAGAATCTTGATGAAGATACATTAGACCCCTGGCAATGCCATTGATAATATTGAAGCGCTTGGGCCAATCAAGTAACTTACTTTTTGTTTCATCTGCCAAAAGTTTTTATCTTATCAGTATATTTTACCATTTTTGGATGCTTGAATTTAATAGTATTAGTTTCAACGTCTAAGATTAAATTACATCATCTGGCTAACTATAATATGAAGTTATGCCAGTCACAGAATAAAAATTCCAGTCTTTATGCAAAACAGAGAATTCCGCTTGTTACCAACATTGATCTTCTGTTCTCTCCATATTGAGCTACTGGTTAGTGGTCACTATGACCTAAATAATATCGAAACAAATCCTAGCGCCATTATTATGGCATTCCACACAAGTACTGGTAATTCAAATTTTGAAGTAACTGTATTGCAGTAAGAAATCCTCACCAAAAAGAATAAAGTCCAGGCTTTTGTTGGGCATGTATTCATAAACCAACATCTTTTTCTCTTTTTCAATGCAGCATCCAAGAAGCTTCACGAGATTTCGATGCTGAAGCTTGGAAATGCATACCACTTCATTCTTGAATTCATCAATTCCTTGCTCGGAAGTTTTTGATAACCGTTTCACAGCAATTTCTTGTCCGTCTTCCAGCAGGCCCTAACATCAGAACATGTTAAGTATTCATACACTTAAAGAAATTAAGTGCTCTCTCTTTTAATGAGTTCTTAGTGTAAAACCTACATCTTTATGTGTATACACGGGAGTCATCAAAGAACAATGTTTCTCCCGGAAACATTTATGAAGCTTCGTCGAAAGGGAATCACTTGTTTTTATTCCAGCCCAAAGATAAAAAAGAATTTAACCTTTTTTTATCCCCAAGTATTTGCCAGAAACATGAAAGTTAATTTGCAGAAGACAAAAAATATGATCATCATCTGGAAAATGTTCACATTTTCACAGAAGTCTATAGTTTTTCTCATTCCTGCTAAAATGATGCTCTTCATGGTATTTTACTCTAAAAGGCCTGCACTTTATTGACCGGTTTAGATGAGTGAAAATCACGAAGATTTAGAATTTGATTCAAGTATGGGACAGCATTAAGTCTAAGTGGCCCTAATTACTTTTAGGTATCTACATGATGCTGTGCAGCACATTTATACCTTATAAACAGGTCCAAATCCACCCTCTCCAAGCTTGTTGTCGATTGCAAAGTTGTTGGTAGCTTTAGATATCGTTGAGAAGTCAAATGAGGGTAGCTCCAACTCCTCGTTCTGAAGTTCGATATACCTTTCTGTGATATAAGCAACATGGAGGCTATAATTTATCTAATACATGTTGAGCAAAGAAACTGTCACCCTGAAGAATGAGTTGATTACCTCCTTTTTTCAGCTTTGGCTTTTTCTTTGTCATCTTTCGAACGTGTAGAATCCAGATCAGGCCAAGCAGAACTATTATTCCCATTGATGCTGACAAACTCCATATAAGTATTTCTCCTCTCCTTTCTTCTCTGTCTGTAACATTTTATGGCATGTACAGATTAAGATCATTCTCCTTATTCTTTATTTTCAGTGTCAAGTGTTAGCTTGCCTATTCATATAGACTATATACAACTCTCTGAGAAAATTTATAGACAATCAACATTTATTTATCATGAGTTCTTACCCAACTCAGAAGCAGCCATTCTAATATAAATATCTTGATCTTCTACGTAGAGACGTCTGATGTCGATCAAGTCTCCAAACCAAAGCAAGCATCCACTTCCTCCTCTTCTTATATCTAAATTTGTATAAGCTGTACAAGAGCAATTCCTTAAGCACACTAACTTGCATTCTTGAAGCGTCATACTCTTGTTAAACCAGGAATTTCGAGTGTCAGGCATTTTAATACCAGAATATCTAAGAAATATATCACCCTTTTGGCAGTTCAAGGGATCTCTTCTAATGCACCCGTTCGACCAATCTGACCTTAACCAATCTTCAGGATCTCTAGGCACAAATCTACTGAGACATCCACAAACAGGAGAATTTCCAACATCGCAGCTACCATAAGCACCGCACAATTTATAAGTATCGCAGTTATCAAGTGGTATGGAAGAATAACTGATCCAGCCTTTATTCTTATCAACCCACATCCAACGCTGTCCAAGTCCGTTTGGACTCAATCTGTACCTTGAAATAAGTGATCTACTAATGGTATCTTCCCAAAAGTACACTTCGTTCTTGTTCATGACTAATCCGAACCTGTACGAGGGATCTGGTCCTGGATTTGGTGTTCCACTGAAGCGAATACCATTCCATGGTCCAACTCTATGCTCAACTGCACCTTTTCTTATGATTATTAACTGTGGATATCCATTAGGGTCCACCCGAAATTCGTAGTCTCCTGGAGCTGGATCGTCGTCTCTTTTCCATGATGAGAAATAAGTCTCTTTACCGGTCACAAAGTTCCAGCCAAACTTCATACCTGGTAAATAGGTGTCAGCTGGATACTCAAAACTCTGCCACAGATAATTCTCCGGCCTATCATCGTCTGAGTCTCTAACGACAAGATTTCCAGAATTCAACAACTGGGCTACTGGAGTCTGACTTGACCTTGGCGCTTTAGTCGACCATATGATGTTACTAGTATTGTCGAAAAGAACCAGAAGTCCTGGCTCGATGACCTTCAACACTCCTGATTTATTCTTTAGTGGAATTTCTCTGTTGGCAACCCAAACTACAGTGAAAACAGGAATCTTGTTGTACCAAATTCCCACGTATCGATTATCGGAGTTACCAGGGCTGAAAAATCCCAGTGCAAATGTCTCCTCTGATGAAACTAGAGTGTCACCATCTCTGATTATCTGAGTTGTGTTTAGGATATCAGCTGCAGTAATGTACAGTAAGGATGCTAGAAGAAGAAGAAGAAGAAAATATGAATCTTTAACGGATTTCTTCATGATTCATCTCATATTTTGTCCTAATTTTGTGGCTTAACATTTTTATAGCGTGAATTTCTTTATTATGGGTCCCATCCATTTGGAATTCTAAGTCTTCAAATATTACACGGCTTGACAAAGATCAATTAGCCCCCATTTGGTCCCATTATTCCCCGATGAGTTATATTTCATTTCTCGACGTTCTTATCAATCATACATTTTTCAATAAAATAATATTACATGCAAATTCAAAAATAAAAAATTCATTCTTTTTTAGTTACACACTTCAAGAAATTATTATTTATCTGATTATCTTATTATAATGTAGAATAATGGGAGCCAACTGTTACTAAATGGGTGATTGACAGGTTATTTTCTAGGTGAGTTTCAATGATGTGTAACACTATTCATAGTTAACAACGGCAGTAGTTATTTTTATGCGACAACTTGTTATTTGTGGCAACATAATTATATAAAAATAATAAATTGTCACATAAGATTGACTATTGCAGATTATAAATATGATTATTCTTTTATTATATAACAAAATATTGATTTTTGGTCTCATTTAGACTTTTCCAATTAATTGTTATAACCCTAAAATTTGACCAAATCTGTCAAGATAGATAGATGAGTTGTACTATAGAGAATAAAATTGCAACAAAAAGAAGGCAATTTCACACAGCCACTTGTGGAATGATGCAATTCAAAATTAGAAATCCCAAAAGTTAAACAATTTCTAAAATATTATGGAAATTGGCGCAAATAGTCCCTAACCTATGGCATATGTGCAATTTCGGTCCCAATTGTCTTTTTTCATGGCATGGACATCCTCTACTTGTATTTATCTGGCGTAGTATTTACTACTATCTTACCACCATTCTCAAGCATCAAAGATTTGGTAGATTTGGACAAAAATGAAAGTAAATTTAAAGACAATAAAATTTAAGGTTGCACTATATAATGTAATATGGAGATTATAATGGTTGTAGTTTGAGAGGGTAGAGTTTTTTTTGTTTGTGTGTGTGGGTGGGTGGGTGGGGGGGGGGTGAATGAATTGAGATTATATATTTTTTTTAAAAAATTATTTGTTAATTATTAAAAAGATTAAAAAAAAATAAAAATATGATCGGAAGATCACCCAAATGGTCAAATGAATTGGCTCACGACATAAGGAAAATAACTTGTCATTAGTTGATTATAGCGACATCCCGAAAATGTCTATGTCAAAACATGACTTTCAAATTAAGTTTTGAATTTGTGGATGCCGTCAAAGGAAATGATGATGACATACCTTAAAAAGAAGAGACACATAAAATGGCGCAGGTAAAAGTTATTAAACTTATCGAATTAACTTTGATGTATTTTTTTCTTTGAGATTCAATCAAAATCAAGATAATATTTTCTCGTTCACAGACGATCCCTTTCATCTTATTAGATTTATGTTCTATTCCTAGTAAAATCAGCTCGAGCCACAAGTTGACTCGTGCGAGCTCAATATGAGCCCACGAGCTTGGATTGTGTAAGAATGTTGATTCAACTCAACTTGTCTCAATTCGAGCACCAACCCATGAATCGACATAAGACGAGTAATGACTTGACTCATTTGCCAACCCTACCTCCACCCTATGTACGACCCTTTTAAAACATTCCACTTTATTCTCTTCCATGAATAGAGCTTAGGTTAAGTGATTCGCTTCTTCAGTGAAATCAAATCCAATTGCCAAAGCAAAGTAGCCATTAACCTCTTTATATCTTTGTCAAGGGACGAATTTGACGAGAATTGTTCCAGTTAATTATCCTTGAATTATTCTAGTATTTGTTTTGTCAGTTGTTTGTTTCAGTGTACTAAGGTTGTTTCCTACCTGTTTGATGTATTGCCACAATCGAGATTATAAATGTCATTGAAGGTGTTTGGCTCCGTTTCTAAAGTTTAGAAACACTGTCAGAACTGATATTATTAACGTAAAAGAATTAGTTCAATTGTAAACTCAAGCTTATATTTCGTTCAATTTTCAGTTATATTTTTAGATTGATTCATTTTCCCATTTGAATCAATCGGAATGCCCATTTTTTGTTAATTATAAGTTAAATCCCACACGTATACGTGCGTTTTGTGAGCTTATTCGAGTCAAATTACTAAGTTTTTATGTTGTCTAAGTGTTAAATTCTACTTAATTTGGATTAATTTTCTTTTATTATGGACTCGTTTGAAGCAATTGGAAAAGGATGAAGGACAAATTGACCATTTGATGGAAGTTTGAAGACTAATATTCTCATAAAGAGAAATTTAAGGGCTTGAAGAAAAATAATGCATTAATAAGCATTGGGATTAGAGATGTCAATATGGCTCGCTGGCTCTGAAAGCTAATGACTCGGCTCAGAAAAAATCCAAGTCGGGCCGGCTCGTAGCTCGGTGGGACCAACTGATGCTCAGGCCGAGCCCCATTTTGCAGCGTCAGCTCGAGCTAGCCCATGGCTCGTCACATGCCAGTGTTTGCCCCGTGACAACTCAGCTCGAGTCTTAAAAAAAAAAAGAATAGAAAAAAAATTAACAAAAAAAAGCTACCTGCAAACTTTTTTTTTTAGTTGTATTTTTTATATGTTAATATTTAGTTATTATTTATAATACGTATAAATCGTACAAATTTTAAATTCATAAAAAAAAAAATTAGATTTATAACGAATTTAAATAAAAAAAATTTGAGCTAACTCGGCTCACTAAGGCTCCAGTGAGCTCGGGTCGAGTCTAAATCTTTTGATCGAGCTTCTGTTCGACTCGTTGACACTCCTAATTGGGGTTGAAATGGGCCTCAACTTGAAAATGCAATAGGAATAGAATTCAAGTGGAATTGGCTTCCTTTGGATTATTAAAGCTGCCGGCAGAAAAGAAGGTGGACTCCTAATTGGAAAAGAAAGAGCTGGAGATTATTACAATTAAAAAGAAAAAAGAATTGGAGAGAGGCTGGCTAGAAACAATTATGCTGCTTGTACAAAATTGATTTACAAAAATGTGTTAATAAAATGATGTGGCAAGATTTAAGTCATTGATTTCAAAAATTATTTTTTAAATCATTAGTCATAGTGGTGACAATCGAGTCGAGCGGCTAACGAGCTGAGCCTACTCGGCTCGTCAAATTGACGAGCCGCTCGGCGAGCGGCTCCTTTAGGAGAGCCCATGAGCTCGACTCGTGGGGCTCTCCTATTTTTGCGAGCCACGAGCCGCTCGGCTCGTGGCTCGCATAATTTGTTAAAAAAAAAAAAAATTTAAAAGCTGAATATTAGGTTTAGTAATGTAAAAAAAATAAAAAATAATACGAGTCGGTGCTCGGCTCGTTTTGGGCGAGCTCGGGCACAAGCCGAGCTCACCCAAAACCCAACGAGCCGAGCTTAAGCTCAGCTCACGAGCCACGAGCTCGGCTTGTGCGGGTATGGGCCGAGCCGACTCGGTTGGGTTCATTGCCACCACTAATTAGTCAAGATGTTGCCGACACTTATTTTGTGAAGTAACCTAATTTTGTACAAACAGCATGACTCAGACTAGAAATTGGATTAAAAATTCAATTACCACTTGGATTCTATTTACACTAAAAAAAAGGGCAAGGGGGCGGCAGAGACACACAGGGCTCAAATGAGGGGGGATTCTTGGAGATAAAAACGAGAAAAGGTGGCTGCAAATTGGGAGAAAAAGGGAGGCTGGCTGCTGAATTAATAAGAATTCAATACACATGCATACAGAGAGAGTGAGAGAGGGACTGCCGGCTGAAAAAAAGTAGAAAAGAAAAGGATTTGGAATCCTAATTGGACTAAAACAGTGGGCTGATAATTGAGAATAAAAAAGGGAATTTGGCACCGGAAATTGGAAGACGCACAGACAGCAAACACGAGACGGCAGCAAATAGAGAAAAATGAACCATTCCAGATTTTTTTGTACTTAATTGTACAAGAAATTTGGAAAATTAATCACGTTCCTCCAATTTCTCCCGTTCTACTTTTATTTGTTTAATTACGATATTATGCTAGGCTATATTATTTTGTGATAGGATTTTTGACGACGGTTGATTTTATTTATTTTTTACATTCAAAACACATTTACAATTCTTGAATGATTGACATGAATTTATTTTTCTCTACAATTACTTGATCACTAACTGTATGAGTTTTGTGACTTATTTTACCTTCGAAAGATGAAAAATAAGTTATACATAGTGAATCGTCGTATAGTTCAATAGAAAATATAAATATACCGTTATGATTTACATGATCTTTAAATATTCATAAATCTTTAATGCATTTTTATGTGTTCGCATCCGTCGAAGAAAAATAGTCGGATCACATGTAAAAATATGTTTAATTTTATTCGAGAGAGATTATTAAACAAATTAAGAATATTCATCTTCATAATTAAATCGTGTTGTCATATTTATGAGTTCCAGGTTAAAGGGGATTGATAAAAGGAGATTCAAGATCCTAGTAGGTTTTTCAACCTCACATTTTTGTAAAACTTCCATTTAATTATAACCTTTGCATTGATTTTAATTAAGTAGGTCTTACATTCTTAATTATAATAGTTAGTGATAATTTATTCTTAGAAAAATCACAAATTTCAATTTATTAAGTGGGTACAATATTTGTACTCAAAATTCATTTGACTACTTGTTGACAAACAGTGTACTTGCGGTATTTCAAGTGAAACCAATATTTTGTGAGCAAAAGCTTGTAGGAAACCTTACACATAACAATGAATAATCGATAGGTGTTCTCCTACTACATATAACACAGTACTCTGGTGCGGAAAGCTGATAAATTGCAGGGTACCAAAATAGTCTAAAACAGTATCCTTTCTATCGTGCTTCAAGTTGTGTAATGGTGAGTTCATTGGTTGAACTGGCTGCAATAATTCTAGGCACGTCTTCATCTACAAATTCATCTCCTTCTGTGAAAAACCCGGGGTTATTTGCCTGCGGTAACACAACATCATTACTCAACATTGCAAGCACTGTAGTCATGCTCGGCCTGTCATCTGGACGTTGTTGCACGCATAACAAACCGATATGGATCAATCGCTGCACTTCGGATAGATTAGCCGAGTCACAAAGATAGGCTTCAATTAGTTCCAATGACCTTCCTTCTCTATAAAGTGTCCATGCCTGCATAAAGTAAAACATATTAATGGACCTTGTCAGCAGGGTTAATTTATAGATGTGTAAATATATTGAAGACACAACAATTACATGTCCTAGAAGGTTGAGGTGTTGATCTCCCCCAAAAAATCCACTATTTCTCTTGCCGCTCACAATTTCTAGCACTAGAACGCCAAAGCTAAATACATCTGATTTTGCTGAAAATCGACCACGCATTGCATATTCTGGTGACATGTAACCACTGCATGAAAGTATTAGCCAGAAGTAAGGTTACAAGTAAATAAAAATGCGCACACTTTGTTTTGTTGTTGAGAATCTTACTGTGTTCCAACCACTCGGTTTGTTTTAACTTCAACCTCATTCCCTCCAAAACTCCTAGCAATGCCAAAATCTGATATCTTAGGATTCATGTCGTTGTCTAGCAATATGTTGCTCGCTTTGAGGTCCCTGTGGATAATTCTCAACTGGGAATCTTGATGAAGATATATAAGTCCTCTAGCAATTCCGTTGACAATTTGGAAGCGCTTATACCAATCTAGAAACCTACTTTTTCTTTGATCTGTCAAAGCATTGTGCTAGTCAGTACGCCTTATGCAGTTGTTGGATGAACCTCAAAAATCAGTTTTAAAATCTATTATCAAATATATTCATATGAGATATGTAACAAAAGAACAATGCTTTCCCATAATTATACAATCAATCAATTAGGAAATAACAATTCTGGACTAGCATTGATCTGCAGTTCTCTGCGTGTTTGTTTAGTTACTACTGACCATAATGTCCATACAATGTCATTAAAATAAGTAGGAATTCATTATGGCTATACATTAAACTAACACTTCAAATCCACGGTATTTTTTAGCAGACTGTACGAGAGTTAGAATCCTCACCAAATAGAATAAAGTCTAGGCTTTTGTTTGGCATGTATTCATAAATTAATATGTTTTCTTCTCCTTGAATGCAGCACCCTAGAAGCCTCACAAGATTTCGATGCTGAAGTTTGGCAATACAGATAACTTCATTCTTGAATTCGTCAAGTCCTTGCATGGAAGTTTTTGACAATCGTTTCACAGCAACCTCTTGTCCCTCTTCCAGCGTTCCCTGTGATCAGAACTTGTTCTTATGAAAATATATTTATTTAATGAACTTAAGTATCACTGGATTTCATTTTGCTGAAATTCATCTTTTACTCCATTAAAGTGCCTATTAGGCGGACACTGGATATTATGTGAATTGAATGAGTCCATCTCTTGTAACAAGAAAAGCGAATACATGTTCCTACAATATACAAATTTTTTGTCGTCTTCTGAAAATTCTAGGAGATTTCAGCAGAATGCAACACTTTTCCCCCCCTCCCCCCTCCATCTGCATATTTTTACAGAATTAAGCTTATGTAGGAAGTCTAATTTTCAGAAGACACGTGATTTATCATTTTCTGTGAAACTGTTTGAATGGAATGATGCCCGTGGCTCAACGGTTATCCACAGTTTCGAAACCTCATCTTCTTCACAAGATCTTAGTCTAGGGCATCTCCGTTAAACAAAGTTAACTAGTTATATCGTTCTTCTAAAAGTCTAGCATTTTGTCACCGTTCAATGTTTGAAAAACATGAGGATTTCTTAACTGACATAATTAACTAAGTTGTTTAAATATTCAGTATTAGCCTAATTTTCTCTCACAACTTCCAGTAAAAATACGTACATCTGTGTCCACGTACCTTATAAACAGGCCCGAATCCACCCTCTCCAAGCTTGTTTTCAATTGAAAAGTTGCTGGTGGCTTTTGAGATTGTATTGAAGTCAAACAATGGGAGATCCAAGTCTTGTTTTTGACTTTCAGTATGGCTTCCTGCAATGTGAGTGGAGGATATATTAATGAAAGAGAAGGTGCAAAGAGGAAGGGTTCACTGAAGGATGTGTATGCTTGTTTATTAACTGGTGCGTATTCATGTATTTGTTCTTTTTCATGTTCTAAGTAGTACATGTTCATTTTCCTCCCGTGTCTATTGAAAAAGTTTGCTTACCACTTGTTCTCCTTTTTGGGTCATTCTTCTTCCCCTTGAACCTCTTCCAAAAGTACAGCATCAAGCTTAGGCCTAGCAGAACTACTCCCATGACTGATGTCAAAGTTGCTGTGAGTATTTTTTTCTTTCCTTCGGAATCTGCAACAAATTTAATCAAAAATGAATTGCTAATTCGCTTCTTTTTTCTTATTTCTGTTCATTTTCACACTTTCTTTTAATACATCTTTAAAAATCTAAAGTTTTACCATGAGCATAATTTCTTGTATCATATGATGTCTTACCCAACTCGGAAGAAGCCATTCTAATGTAAATATCTTGTCCATATGAAGACATCTCTCTAATGTCAATCAATGCTTGAAACCAAAACAGGCATCCACTTCTTTGCTCGATATTTAATTGTGTGTATGCCATACAAGAACAATTTTTTGAACACTCCACTTTGCATTGCTCGAGTGTCATATTCTCATTAAACGTGGAATTCTGTGAGTCTGGCAACTTAATGCTAGAATACTTTAAAAATACATCACCTTGACAATTCAAGGGAGTCCTTCGAATGCACCCATTTGACCAATCACCATTAATCCAACCTTGTGGATCTTTTGGTACAAATCTATGTAGACATCCACAGGATGGAGAATTCCCAATACTGCAATTACCATAAGCACCACACAATTTGTAAGTGTCACAATTATCTGTTGGTAAAGTTACGTAGATGACCCAACCTCTGGTTTGATCAATCCATACCCAGCGTTGTATAACACCACTCTGATTCAAGGTAGCCCTTGAAATTATTGTTTTGTCAATGGTGTCTTCTCTATAGTATGCGGTGCTCTTGTTCATGAATAATCTGTGTGTGAATGTTGGACTCACATATGGTGCCCCACTGAAGCGAATACCATTCCAAGGTCCCATTCTATATATAGTAACTGCACCTCTTTTCATGAAGGCTTGCGGATATCCCGTTGGATCCAAGTAAATTGTTACTTCTCCTGGAGCTGGATCATCATTGCTCGTCCACGATGACAGGGAGTTATCTACACCTGTTGCAGAGTTCCAACCGAAGTTCATGCCTGGCAGATATGTATCAGTTAAATCATCAAAACTCTGCCAAAGGAAATTCTCTGAATTATCGTCATTTGCTTCTTTAAGGACAAGATTTCCCGTCTCCAACAATTGCAGAATTGTATTCTGAGCAGTTCTCGACATATTTGAAGACCATACGACGTTATCAGTGTTATTCAGAAGAACCAACTGGCCTGGCCCAACGACCTTTAACATGCCTGATGTACTTCTTATTGGAATTTGTCTGTTGAGGACCCAAATCACAGCGCTATTAGGTACCTTTTTGTACCAAATTCCCACATACCGATTCTTGGAGTTACCTGGGCTAAAAAACCCCAGTTCAAAGGTTCCTCCAAAAGAAATCAAGGTGCTGCCATCTCTGAGGATCTCACCTGTATTGATGATATCAGTTGCAACGCAATTCTTTAGGATGGACAGCAAGAATGACAGGAGAAGAAGAAAGGCTATATCTTTAATTGATTTCTCCATGGTTCATATGAACTTCAGCATTCAGTACAGAGGATTTGTCAAGGGCATGCGCCCCCAGGAGTGACTTGACTATATAATTAGAACTAATCTATCTTTGCTTCGCGATTGCAAATTTTTTTTATAAACATTTAAAATTATTTTTAAGTTGACAATAAGTTATAAAATTGACTGGGACCGTGCTAATGTTTTTCTTATTAATTATACAGATGGTACTAAGAAAGCCAGAAATATTCTTACTTGATAGAGAAAATTGTAGCCGTCGTCCTTAATCTTTGCACCCTTTTTTGATTGAATAATGCTATGTAGAATGAGTGGTGTTTAACGCCAGTTAGGTAGCAACATGTGTAACATTTGATAAATTGAATTAAATATATTATATAAGGATATATAGCTCATTTAATTGGACCCATCGTGTATTGTTACATAGGTGTGAATACACCTTTATTGACTTAGACTATATAACTAGAATTAGTCTAACTTTGCTTCTCTATTGTAAAATTATTTTTTATCCACACATTTTGAGTGAGTTACTAATCTTTAATAAATACTTAGCCCTATTTGAGTCTTATTTTTAATTTTTTTTTAAAATTCATTTTCAACCATACATTTTTCTAATAAAATTAGTTAGTACGCGAATCTAAATTATGGGCCCGTTTGGTAGATATTCAAATCGGATTAAAATTGAAAAATTAGTCGTTATTGTTAATTTTTATTAGACAAGTGAGACTCAATAACGCCTATATTTTCAATTTTAATTGGATATAAAATCCCTACCAAATGGGGTATATATATAATTCACTACCATCAATTATACTACAAAATCTTCGACATTATTGATAGATTAAAATATGAAGCAAATGATCATGTGTCGTCATTTTAAATTAATCTACTTATATAATGATGGTAGACAGAATTTGTAGACAATGATATGGTAAAATCTAAATAGTTGATTTAAAAGATAATTTTTGAAATTTTTAAAGATGAATGAATGTGACGATATCAAATCATAATTGTCAAGAAATTTTGTCAACTATCATTGTACACGTAGCATGATAGTTTCATTTCAATGAATGATCAAAGAGACTTGAAAACCTTGATACACCAGCTTTTCTCATTTTTATGGCAGGCCTCCACTAATGAAAAGACGATTTTGCCCTTCCAAAACAAGAATGCCGTCCGAAAGTCTCCCACCCTTTCTAGAAGCTGTGGTGCAATTTCGTCACTGAAAAGCAAGTTAACGGATACGGGTTAAGACATTTTCTTTGGGTTTTTATGTCGACAGCAGCTAACTGCTCCTTAGTTGTCAAAAATGCTATTTCCCCAATGGTCCCCTATCCTTCTCAGAAACCCCTCTTCACCGGCTATTCTTCCTTTATTTAGTTGTTCCTTAGTTGTCAAAAATGCTATTTCCCCAAGGTCCCCTATCCTTCTTAGAAACCTCTCTTCACCGTCTATTCTTCCTTTATATATTACATAATTCTTCAACCCTTAAAACATCAGAATACAGTTTTCATTTCTTACACAAAAAAGGGAACCTTCACTTCAAAAATCCCATCTTTATGGCATCAAAAAACCAGCCCAATTTCCAAGATTTCTTGCCCTTGATGGCAGAGAAACTTGGTGGGGATGGTCTGATAGGAGAACTTTGTAATGGGTTTCAAGTCTTGATGGATTCTGATAAAGGGGTCATCACATTTGAGAGTCTCAAGAAGAATTCTGCCTTGCTGGGGCTAAAAGACTTGTCTGATGATGATCTGCACAATATGTTAAAAGAAGGTGATTTTGATGGAGATGGGGCGCTCAATCAGATGGAGTTTTGTGTCCTGATGTTTAGATTGAGCCCTGAGTTGATGGAGCAGTCTTACTTTTTATTGGAAGAGGCTTTTCAATCTGAGGGATTTCAAGATTTTCATTTTCCATTGTAAAGATTTACTTTATCTATTCTAATTTCTAATCATTTTCAATTTCCATTGACTTTTGGATTCAAAACTATAGAGTAATTGGAATACTAATGAAATTTGTTAGACCATTTGGATACAATAATTGTATGTATGCTCTTTGTTATTTTGTTATTGCTCATTACAGAGAAAATGGACCATGAAATCTTTAAAAATAGCAAGAAAAATCATCTTTAAAAGCTAAATCCCTATACAATAAAAGAGCCAGTTTCCTTATTACTGTTCACACTTTCGTCCATTCAAACGACACCGTTTTGGCATAAAATCGTTTGGATGTTGCGTGGTTTTTCCTTGCATTTCCCCTCAACGCTTTCTTCCAGTCTCCCTCTCTGTCTTCAGCGGCGATGAAAAGTTCCTTCTGGTAGCCATTGCGTTCGCTGGAGTCGAGGGAACGGAATCTGGCCAGACGCTTCTGGTGGTGGGTATACAAATTTATCTCTTGCTGGATTTCCAAGAACAAAATCACAACTTGAAATCGGTTTCTCCTTCTTCCGCTCGTGGGCTGCGCTTCACCG
>CAIGRQ010237519.1:0-10962 GCA_903798375.1 Fraxinus sp. D2006-0159 | reverse complement strand
TGCAGAATCTTTCATTAAAGATCTAACAAAAATGAGAACACCACTCCAAAAGAAACTTAAAAAAGATTTTAGATGGAACTGGACCAAAGAAGATACTCTTTATGTTCAGAAAATAAAATCTAAAATCAAAACCTTACCATCACTATATCATCCTAAGACAGATGATAAAATGGTTATTGAAACAGATGCCTCTCAAGAACATTGAGGAGCAGTTTTGAAAGCTTTTGATCAACAAGATCAAGAGGAAAAATTATGTGGCTATGCTTCAGGAACCTTTTCAGGAGCAGAGAAAAATTACCACATAAATGAAAAAGAGATTTTAGCCATGAAAAAGGCTATTACAAAATTTAGGTTATATATAATTTCAAATGAATTTCTTGTTAGAACTGATTCTAATATTTGTAATTCATTTTCGAAAAACTAGGTACATCCAGATTACAAACAAGGAAGACTTGTCAGATGTCAAATGTGGTTAAGCCATTATAATTTCAAAATTGAAATTATCAAGGGTAAAACTAATTCTTTAGCTGATTCGTTAACTAGAGAATTTGCTTTTGTAGACAGACATTGAAGATCAAATTGCTGATCTAGAATTATAGATTGAGATTGAGGAAATGGAAATCTCAATAAGACAACATAAAATACAAATTCTAAAAAAGAAGTTAGCTAGATTTCTCAAACAAAAACCAACATCAACTTCTGTTCCAAAGTGGGAGGATGAAACCTTTGAAAAAAATACCCCAAATAGAAGAAATTGAAAGTAGCAAGACTACTGGATATACAAATACAGTCCTGAGGAAAACTCAAATCTGAAGAGCATAGTCAAGCTCAGTGTTCGAAAGAACAAATGAGTATTCCAAGCCCACAAAAAGAGCTAATAGCCCAATAGCTAGAAACTCAAATACATACAGGAGTACATCTTAAGCCTCAGTGTTCGAAAGAACAAATGGGTATTCAAAACCCAAAAGAAAAGTAAAAGAACAAGAACAATTTTGGAATTCACCACTTATTAGTGTTAACACTTCACTTGCAGGTACAAAACTCTACGTGATCTTCGATGGTCCATCCAAAGGTTTTTACACAAATTGGGCGCAAGTTGATCCACTTGTAAAAAATAAGCCCTATAAACACAAAAGTTACTAAACCCATACAGAAGTCCAAAAATTCTGACCATCATGAAACTAAAGGCATTAGCCTAGTTCCATATAAACAACTCTTTGAACTTGACAATATTAATTTGAGACCAAATTATTGTCAAAATATTAGATCAGCCAGGCCCAGACTTCCAGGCCAGCTTTTTAGACCACGACCAAGTGAAAACCAAATGTTTAGATCGATATCCTATAAGGATGCAGCCTAATCCATTCCCGAAACAAAACCTATTCCTGATAGATTCAAAAGTATTGGAAAAAAACCAAAACAACAAGAAAACCCTCTTTTTGCAGGAATTCGAATGGAAGATTTTCTTCAACTTGAAGAGGAAGCAAGAATTGTAGGAGCTTCAGCCCTTGCGAAATGCTACTACGGAACAATTGAGAAAAAAATTGGACAGTTCATTTTTTTAAAGAGCTGATCCTACAATGGTTCAGACAGCATTTCACTGTAGATTAATCAAAATGATAATTCCCAGTAGAAGTCTTGAAGAAATCAAATTTATTGATAACAATTTATTAAAGACCTTAAAGGACTTTTATAAATATGTTATTAAAGAGAAAAATGTTCAAATGATCTTGAATGTTAACAACACAATTCCATTTTGGAATGAAGAGAATATCCTTGTCAAAGGATATCATCATATACAAATCAAGATAGTCCCATAACTTTTCCTTAATAGGTCAATTGAAGGACAAATTGAATGTGTTAACGAACAAACAATGAATGAATGGAGAAGCCTTTCATATCAAAGGATTTTGACAGGACTTAAGGCCTTCAACAGAGAATCAAAAATTAAGATAAATCATTTTCTCGATTTTATCTTCGTTACGAGCAAAACAGGATCCTTGATCAGTACAAATGGTATAAAAATGCTTTGCATTTTTGAAAAGAATTTTTATAATATACCGAATGCTCCACAAAACTACAAAGGACAACTATGCAAGATACTCAGATCAAGCCTTGGAAAATATCACGCCTGCTAGTGGTGTGAAAAGACAGAAGATGAACAAAAATCTAAAGAAATCTTAAAAGAAGGGTCCAGCAGTAGTAGTGACAGCAGCATCAACCAACCCTAATGAAAAGAAGGCATATACCAACAACATGCTTTAGCTTTTCAAAAAGAAAACAGTGATGAAAGAACCACATTCATATAGGTCTTGCAGACATTTTGTCGTATCACTTTATTATTACTTTTGCTTTTGCAAAAGAAAAACTGTTGATACAGACAAATGGCCAAATCAGAAAGAAGGGGAATCTTTCAGGATGGCTATAAAAGAACACTTGAAGGACAAGAAGGGGGAGGAGAAATTTTTAGAGAAAAAATTTCTTTGTTCTTGAAATCATTCATGTATACCGTTCAAGGCTAATACCTCAAAGACAGTGGATCCATATTGGATCTATATTTGTAATTAAATAAGTTTAAGAGTCTTTGCTCTTAAACCTTCTTATGAATAAAACTTTCATGTTTTAATCATCTCTTCATACTCTTTGAATCTCTTATACAAAACCATGTATGGATCTATACAGAATCTTGGGACAAAGGAGTATTGCAAAGCAGGAGATCGTTAGAAAAATAGGTCGAAACTGATTCGCCATAGTGAGGCAATGAACGTATAAACGATAGAAGCGTAAGGAGAACCAGCCAATCTCTACATACAGTAAGAAGGTTTAATTTTTTTGAAAATTTCTTAATTTATTTAGTACATGTATGCCAGTTGGAATCCTCTGTCTGCATCTTTTCATACATTTTCAAACTTTTACATTTCGCACAACACCCGCCCCGAATTATTTATACCCAGAGGATTGCATATGAAGATTCAGATTCAGTATTAGTAGTTAAGTATTACAAAGATTCTGTATCACTAGGATCTTCTACTGGGTAGAATCCTTTCTTTTGGAATGTATCAAGAAGTTTAATTCTTTCTTCATTTCCAAGTCTTGCTGGGCATTCATTTGCATAATGTCCATATTCGTTGCAGAGCCAACATCTGCAATCTTAAGATTTAAGATTTTCTCAGATGTCACCCAAAATTGTTTTGAAATAATCCATTTACTTGATGTACAAAATGATGCTCCAGTATCTACATAAGCATGGATTGTAAATTTTCTATATCCTTCAAAACTTAATTTGATGGGGATATAAATGGAATTAGGATTTGTAATATTTCTATTACTCATACCCAGAGGATTCTGCATCTGAAGATTCAGATTCAGTATCAGTAGTTAAGTAATACAAAGTAGTTCAACCCTAACAATACCTAGAGGGAGGTGAATAGGTAATAATGCGAAATAAAAATAACTTAAGAATTAATTAGCCGCAAGTCACTAATTTAATTATTATTCTAACATGAAAATCAATTTTTCCTATGTTTAAATACTGCAGATAAAGTAAGCAATAAAGAAACACAAGAATGATCACGGAGAAACCCAACTGGGTAAAAACTCCGGACACTTTGTCAGTTAATAATCCACTATAAACGATTCTTTAACTTATAGTCTACTAGACTAGACGATGATACATACTATCTGATCTCCTGACTGCAATTCATAAAGATCTCCTAGATTCTGTGCTCCTGTACCAATTCTTAGCTGCAATTTCCAAAGCTCTTCAGGACTCTGTTCCCCTAAAACAGATTCGCCTGTCTCCTGTGGGTGCACGAAGAACACCACATTCTTCACCAACTGGAACTCTAGTAACCTTCCATTGATCTTCAGCAACTCTGACAGATATGAATGAAGCAGCAGTTTGGTAATTGAATTATGTATCTGATGTGTTTCTCACCAAAAGCTAATTATAGGACGAAGGTTGAAGCCAAATATATGAAGAAGATCTCACAGCATATGTTTCTCTCAATGTTCAACATTATGAAATACGTTCTGTTGCTTTAGGATATTTATAGGTAGGTTATGGAATGAATGGGCTGAGCAAAAAGCCTTTAAAAAACGAATTAAGAATTTTCTGGATAACACTGTCGCTCGAGTGAAAGTAAGGCGATAGTCTAGCAACGAGGTTTCTGTTTTTGTAGCTCGAGCCAAACTTTTGGCGACAAT
The DNA here is from genome assembly GCA_903798375.1 of Fraxinus sp. D2006-0159. Lineage (NCBI taxonomy): Eukaryota > Viridiplantae > Streptophyta > Magnoliopsida > Lamiales > Oleaceae > Fraxinus > Fraxinus sp. D2006-0159. Next base: position 6,756 of record CAIGRQ010237519.1, on the reverse strand, counting down.
CTAGCGAAAATCTGTGCCGTTTGTTTCCTTCTTTTCCCATTCTCAAACCCTAGACCTAAAAGCCAACTTTCACTATTTGTACACTGCTCCTTGACTTTTTACAACATATCAAATCTAGTCATTTTTGTTCACATAATAGCCAAACAACTAAAAACCTAACAAGCTCACCATTTGGCATTCTGTGACAAAACTACAATCTAAGTTAAGCCAATATTAAAATTACAAATTCAAAACCAATGACACAACTTATAACTATTTTTAATGAATTTTGCATTTCATTTTTTTCTGTACCTGTTTCCTGAAATAGACAACTCAAATACCAAGTGTAAAATGTATGTGAAACATGATCAAGAATAAACATAGTTCAAATAGTTCAAGTGTAAAAGTGATTTGAGCAGTTTGTAATTCATATTTTATGTTTTCAGTTTCACAACATATGGTAAATTAAGAAATAGTATCAATGCAACCCAACATACCAAAATGAAATATTGATACTACTAAGACATCAAAAACTCAATTTAGCAAAACTGAAACTATATCAACTAATTCTTTTTGAGTCAACCAGTCACAAAACATCATCTTTTTCTCTTACTCTCCCTTTTTGTCACAAAATGACAAGGGACCAAGAAATACCATACATGAACCCAACAAAGCAGGTGTTATCATGCATAAGTGTAAGCAATGAACAATAAATCTTCCCACACATTTGACCCAAGTTAATCTCGTAGTAAATTGTATAAGCAGCTCAAATGTGTAAAGTGCCACTAATTCTCAGGTAGTAAGATTCCAAACCTTAATTTTGTGAGAAGGGACTTGCATAACATCACCGTCAATAAAGATATTCCTCTACTAATGAAAGTCAAACCAAGTTCAGTACATTAGAACCTATACATGAAATCTCATTTTGTAGACTCATATATTTAGCATATATTTTTTTACAGCCTTAAGTATTGAAACTCATATATTTTTTTCCTCATCTTAAGTATAGACTCTTCTTTATTAATCGACTAAAATGACCCATGTAACGAGCCTTAGGTCGGTTAATCCAAGTCAAATGACCCTAGGCACCAGGTTATGACAAACCACTTAGGCTTAATTGCTCGAGGCAAATAGGCTTCGAAGAAGAATATTAGATATTGAGCCCTTCTTTATATATATATATATATATATATATATATATATATATATTATTTACATCGGGGATACTCTTGAGTTTAGGTCTAATAAATAAGGTCAAATTATTTTCGAAGTCACCCAAAAAACATGTGACAGCCATTCGAAATTTCACACACAAGGTAGAGTCCCACTAACAAATTCATAGTGTGTGCAGTGCAAATGATATATGAAAAGACATATACTAAGTACTCCATAAATAACCTAAACCAGTAATGGAAATTATGTTACAACTCATCAAATAAACTCATACTTGATCACCCAAGTTCAATGTATGATAAGTTGAAAACAAATTCTATTTTTTTTTTATTTTTTGTTTATTTTTTAATTGAAAGCATGAATGCACTCAACAAAAAAAAATGTCAGACACATAAATTAAAAGTAGAAGTAAAAACAATGTAGAAATGTTTAAAAAATGCAAATATGATGCATGCATATATCATTATCACATAGTGGAAAATTCGAGCATTCATAAACAAAATCATAATCAACGAGGCACACAAACACCAATAGCCGTCCGAAGAGATTCAAATCGAAGACCATCTAATGGCTTAGTAAATAGGCCGGCTAACTGGTTCTCTGTAGAGATATCCTCAAAGTAACAACATGAGTTTCCACAGGTTTTTGAAAAAATTGATGTCGTATATCAATATGTTTGGTTCGAAAGTGTTGAACATGATTTTTGGAAATATTAATAGCACTAGTGTTATCACAAAACATAGTAATCATACCCTGCTCAATTCCATAATCACTTAACATTTGCTTGATCCAAAGCAGTTGAGTGCAGCAACTTCCCATGGCTATATATTTAGCCTTTGTTGTGGATGATTAAATAGAATTTTGTTTCTTACTCATACAAGCTACATGATTAGCCCCAACATAAAAGTATCCTCCAAAAGTACTTTTTCTATCATCGGTATTTTCAGCCCAATCAGCATCGGAATAACCAAGAAGATCTATATTAGAGTCCTAAGAGTACATGATCTCATAATCTATAGTTCCATTGACATATCTGATTATGCATCGCACGAAGCTCAGGTGAGATTCCTTGGGATCAGCCTGAAAGCGCGTACAAACCCTACACTACAGGCTATGTCAGGTCTACTAGCAGCGAGATAGAGTAAATTACCTATCATACTCCTGTATAGTGTTGAAATAACACTTTTACATGTATGATTTGACCTAACTTGGCATTGGTGCTCATGGGGTTCTAATGTGTTTCTTGCTGTCTAGGGCAAAATGCTTGACAAGATTTTTTGCATATTTCAATTGAGATATGAATAATCTATCATTTCTTTGTTTGACTTGGAGACTAAGAAAGTAGTTTAATTCTCCAATCATGCTCATCTCAAATTCTTGTTTCATGTATTCAGCAAAATCATGAGCAAGAAAATCTACAGGTGATCCAAAAACGATGTCATCAACATAGATCTGAGCTATGGTGATAGTTTCCTCAATATGTCTAATAAATAGAGTTCTATCTGCACCACCTCTCAAGAAACCATGTTCCAAAAGATATGCAGTAAGCCTATCATACCAAGCTCTAGGAGCTTGTTTAAGACCATACAAAACTTTATTCAACCTATAGACATAATGAGGATATTTAGGATCAATGATTCCTCTAGATTGTTCAACATAGGCTTCTTCCTAAAGTATTCCATTCAGAAAATTACTCTTGACATCCATTTGATATAAACTGAAATCTAAATTGCAGGTAACAGCCAGGAGAACTCAAATGGCTTTAAGTCTAGCTACTAGGCAAATGTTTCATAAAAGTCTACACCTTTAACATGAGTATATCCTTGGACAACTAGCCTATCCTTATTTCTGGTATAGTACTTTGATCATCAGTTTTATTGTTAAAAATCAACTCAGTACCTATAACATTACAATCATTAGGCCTAGGAACTAAATCTCATACTTTATTTCTCATAAACTGATTTAGCTCTTCATGAATCGCGTTAACCTAACATTCATCCCTAAGGGCTTTTTCGACCTTTTTAGGCTCAATTTGAGTCACATAGCTGGCATATGTTAGATTGTCCAAAACCCTCTTACAAAGTCTCAATATCCCTTATTCTAAATCCCCAATAATGTTAACTTTAGGATGATTCGTCTTAACCCTGGACGAAAGTATTTTATGATGTTTAGATTTTTCATCAGTTGTGGACTCCTTATTAGGTATATATCCATTAGTCGTGTGTGAGGGTTTGGGACCTAAAGTTTTACTAGGTTCAATTACTATGTTGGGATCAACACTTAAGGGTTCCAACTCTACCAAATCTCCTCCAATCACTCCCTCACTACAGGCATCATCTACCACTACGTTGATGGATTCCATCACAACTCGTGTACTATTATTGTAAACCCGATAGGCTCGACTATTCCTGGAGTATCCTAGGAAGATTTTCTCGTCACTTTTGGAATCAAACTCTCACAAATTCTCTCTATCTCTCAAAATGTACCACTTACTGCCAAACACACAAAAGTACTTGATAGTAGGCCGTTTACCTTTCCAGATCCCATAATCTGTCATATCAGTTTTAGGTTTAAGATAAACCCTGTTTACTATGTGACACGCTGTGTTGATGGCTTCACCCCATAAATGCATAGCTAGTCCTTACCATGAAGCATGGCTCTAGCCATTTTTTTAAAGCACATAATTTTTTCTCAACAATTCCATTTTGTTGTAGAGTGATCGGTGATGAGAACTCATGTTGGATTCCCTCATCTAAGCAAATGTTCTCAAAATTAAAGTTTTCAAACTCTTTTCCATGATCACTATGAATTCATGATATAATGAAGTCTTTCTCATTCTTAAGTCTTTTGTATAAAGAGATGATAAGACCGAACACCTCAGTTTTATCTCTCAGCAGCTCAATCCATGTGTATCGAGAGAAATCGTCAACCACTACTAGGATATAGCGTTTACCACTAAGACTTTCGGTCCTAGATGGTCCCATTAAATCCATATGAAGCAACTCAAGTGGCTTACTTGTCAAAATCTTAGAGGTTTGTTTATGAGGTACCCTATGGTGTTTACCTTGCTGACATGGGTCATACACAGTGGTATCAATATTTTTTAGCTTAGGTAAGCCAACGACAAGTTCCTTCTTGGTGAGTTTAGATAAACTTTTATGATTCATATGACCAAGCTGTTGATGTCATAGTTCAGTAACATCAATCTTTGCACTCCTGGACACATAGTTGGAGTTAGGAAGAACTCCATAACAATTATCTGAAGTTCTTACACCTTCGAGGATAATGTTACTGGTAGAATCATACACTGTACATCTTTTCTGAACAAAACTAACCTCAAAATCAGCATCACATATTTGACTGATGCTTAACAGGTTGGACTTTATCCTTTCATATATAGCACATCTGAGATAGCAGGTAGTCCAGATATTTTAATGACACATTTCCCTAAAATATGTGTAGTAGCTCCATCCCCAAATGTAACCGCACCGCCATTCCAATCATCGAGAGAGGAAAACAAGGCTTTGTAACTACACATATGTCCAGAACACGCATTGTCAAGATACCACATAGAGTTATTTTGAGCTTTAAGTACAACATGGGCAGCACAACAATTCAACAAACCATCAGAATTATGGAGGTCACTCTTTTTAACCCAAACCTTCTTAGAAGTGGAAGTGATTTTAGTCAACCGAGTCATCATATTATTTAATTGATTGGTGAGAAAGTTAACATTGCTAGAGAAACCCTGACTTTTACTTCTAGTTACAAGTGTACGACACCTATGTCTTATGTGTTCCAGTACGCCACAATGGTGACAAGTGGGAAAAACTTAGGTTCAAACCTGCTCAGAGGTTGTTGCTGATATGTAGGATGACTGACCCTACGTTGTTTAGTAGGTCTCGATCCTAAAGCATACTTGACCTTAGTTTCAGGATAACCAGTATTTCAGGCTTTGTTAGTGTCTGGGACGAACGTGGTCTTGGATATACTAGCAGTAGTATTACCATTTTGAACGTAACCCAGACCATGCCTATTTCCAGCAGGCTTGTTCGTCCCCAACAGATTATCCAATTTCTGCGAACCACTCATGAATGATTGGAGTTGAGTGTTAGATTCTTCAAGATTGTTCATTTAACTTTTGTTTCCAAGTTCTCATTAACAAGTTTCAATTCACTCAATTTTTTTGGTAGAGTCTTGAAGGTCACCCATGAGTTTTTCTTTCTCTTTTTTCAACACAGCTTTATTGACCTTTTTTATTTTAAAACTCTCCTCAAATAATTCACGATACAATTTGTGAATATCGGGTTCATTATCCGTCTCTTTCTCGAATTTTTCATTCTCTTCCTCCCTTTCAGTCTTCTCAATCTCATGATCAGATTCAATAGTAGCTATTGAAGTGAAGGTCATGAAATTTTGTTCATCCTCACCACCAGATGTATAACTCTGAGCACTGGAATCTGATTCGTTATCACTTAAGGTCACTACTAACACATTAGGTTGTTCTTTATTCGAACCTTTCTTCAAATTAGGACATTCATTTCTATAGTGACTATAACCCTGACACTCATAGCATCTAACAGATTGAGTTTTCTTAACAAGAGTCCTGGGGTTGTTTTTCTCACTCTATCTTTTGAGAATTTATTCGGGACTTCATTTTTCTGCTCTTGAGGCTTTCTCCTATTTTTCATCACCTTCTGAAATTCTTTAACAAAATAAGCTATTTCGTCGTCTCTAAGAGTCTTAACATTAGTAGACTCACTCTCTTCTTCTCTAACAGTGTTCATGACATAGATTTAACCTTTTGAGGTTGAGAGATGGTGAGTTCATAAGTTTGAAGGGATCCTACGAGTTCTTCAATTTTAACAACGTCCAAATCCTTACTTTCTTCAATCGCAGTAACGTTATGTCTAAACTTTTCAAGTACGAATCTAAGGACTTTTCTCATAATTTTGGACTCGGGGGATCTTTTTACCTAGGTTAAATCTCGAATTAACTATGTCATTCAGGTTCGCATAGAATTCATCGAACGATTCATCGTCCTTCATTCTAATCTCTTCAAACTTAGATGTTAACATCTGTCGTTTAGAATTTTTAACCATTTTAGTTCCCTCGTGTGTGGTTTCTAAGATATCCTAAACTTCTTTAGCGGTCTCACACATCAAAACTCTCCTAAATTCTTGCATAGACACAGCCATGAACAGGGCACATCGGCCTTTACTGTTCCAATAACACTGATCTAAGTTCATTTTAGTCCAACGTGAAATATTAGTAGGTGTAACTACACCAGCAACAGAAGTTGAAGGTGCATTTCATCCATTTTGAATGCTAATCCAAATACGTTAATCAAAACTTTAAGGAATACTCTCATTTGGACTTTCCAATAAGCATAATTGCTTCCGTCAAAGAACGGAGACATAGACAAAGACTGACTCATCTAGAAATTAGTCATGAATCGAATTAAGGCTCTGATACGAATAGAAAATCACGTAGTTCGACCCTAACAATACCTAGAGAGGGGGTGAATAGGTAATAATACGGAATAAAAATAACTTAAGAATAAAATAGCAACAAGTCATTAATTTAATTATTATTCTAGATGGT
>CAIGRQ010237497.1:0-13982 GCA_903798375.1 Fraxinus sp. D2006-0159 | reverse complement strand
ATTTCTTCCAATGCTTTGCAACTTCTAATTGATAAATATTCTAGGGCCACAAGTGAGTTGACTATAGAAGGTGTAAATAAGTATCTTAAGCTCTCACAACCAATAACAGTAAGAGATTTCAAATTTTGGAAGACAGAAATTCCTTTTGGAACCATCCTTGTAATGTGCACCAATTTTGGTAGTATTTGCAGATACAAAGATCTTAATCGACCAAGCATATTAATTTCTGCATCATCATTATTGACCTTTATACCCTCAAAGTCAAACAATACTTCAAGTGCATCGCATATCCTCACATCAAGAGAAAAAAGATTTTGCAGTAACTGAATTGAATCAGATTCTGCAATGGTCGGCAATTTTTCACAACGCTGCACGTACAAGTTTTTTAGTTTACGCAAAGATGTTATTGGCATTTCCTTGCCTAGTAGCTTTACTACACAATCCAAGTGCGAATCATCCAACACCTCCATGTTAGGAAAGGTGACCTGCGAAGTTCAGTCAGCCAAAATTTATCCATTATGCTATCTATATAAATGAATTGCAGAAAGCTATGTCATTCTATAGAAACTGTATCTATCTATTCAATTGTATTACAAGACACATTCATTGTGAAATAAATCTGAATTTCTCCTTTCATTATTACCTAATTTAATCTCGTAATTTTAGCTCCAAAATTTACGCGCATCTTTTTATTTCTAAGTTTATATGGTTAAATGATTGGAAAATCACCCAAATTTCCTATTCAAGACCACAGTTCTACAAAACGTTTTTGGAATATATATGTAGTTGATTGAATTTTGTGCATGAGATGCCACAATCATACTGACTCTCCTAAACTTAGCCCCTGTTTAGTTAAACTACAAAAGTTGATTAAAATTTAAATCAAATTCAAAAATTAATTTTAACTACATTTCCACTAATATTTTTGCTCCACTGTTTATGATTTGTTCATTTGGAACACATTTTCGAGTATATCTCAGATTTGATGTAGACGAGCTAAACACTCTTTATAACAAATAAGGACTCTTGGATGCACATAAAAGGAAAGTTGAATACCATACCTGGTTGAACAATGTTTGAGGAACAAAACCGCTATTTGTTTGAGATGTGATGCTCTTAAATCTGCTCAAATTAAACAGTTGGACTTCCTTTAGTTTTGGAAACTCAAGCATTTTGCGAGTTTCGGTAACTTCATTTTCTCGTGCGTCCGTTGAAACAACTTCCTCTAACATTGGACATTTGTTTATGAATAGCCTTTGGAGATTTACCAAGTTGTTTGCAACTGACTCCCGAAACAAGCTTCTAATTGTGTCACAACGATTCATCTCAACACGCACAAGGTTACAGAACAATTGAGGTTTGATGACACCCCTTGGAAGATTTCCATTGCATATCTCTATTAACTTGGGTAATTTATCCAATTCGAGAGACTCCAATTTACCGAAGGTACCATTTGGAATAGAGTTGGTGGCATCAATAAGATACTCGAAATCACCACTTGATAGCTCCAGTGTCTTCAAGTTAATGAAACCATCTCCATCTAACTCACTCACAACATTCTTCAGTACCTTGGCTCCTTTAATATGAAGATGGTAAGTCCTCTTCATCAACGAGTTAAATACGGGTAGCAAAAGCATACTTGCGTCAATACCGAGACTCAAGCTCCTTGTGAAATATTGATCTGTAGTACGGGGTAGTGGTGTTGTGGCTCCAAGGATTTGAAATTTAACCAGATTCTCGAGGCACCGTCCTTTTAATATTTGCATCAGAATCGGATCAAGTGTGGAAATTTGGAAAGTATGAAGAGAAGTCAATGAACTTAACTCTTCAATTATGCACCTTTGTTCTTCCCCTTCTTCTGGAATGCTTCCCAAGTACAGCTCTTCCAGTTTCTTCATACCCGACAAAACACCAGGTCGAAGGGGACAGTTTAAATCACGAAACCTCAAATCAAGTGACCTTAGGTTGCAAAGATTCGTGAATTCAATGGGAGAATAATCACCGAAAGACATATAGAAAGAGAGAATTTCCAACTTCTTTAGACTCCCAATCATTGATAATTGAGAATGTATTTTACACTGAATCAAGCACAAAGTTTGAAGACCCGTCAACAATTGGATTGATGATGGAATTTGAATGTACATCCCTTTCAATTCAAGAACTCTGAGATCTTTCATATCTTTGAAAAAGTCTTCGGAAATGATACATTCTCTGAACTTGCGACATATCAACCGTAACAACTCTTGCAAGACTATAAAGTTGGGCGACGGAAGCTGGCTCAGCTCATCAAATGTAATTGAGATGGCACTGTACGATTCACGAGCACCATGTTCTGGCCACTCTATCAAACTAGCATGTTTCACCAGATATCCACCTTTGTCTTCATCTGCCTTCCGTAAGCAAAAATCTCTGATAACATCATGCAATTTCACCAATTCTTCCACCGTACCCGTTTGCAATAAATAATAGCCTTTTAGATTAAGGGCAATTGAATATGCTCGATTTCTAGTTTCTTCGAGTGTGTCAGTATTTGGAAACAACTTTAGCCCACTTGCATAGCTAACCAAATTTTCAATTGGAATACTTTCATCTTCAGCGAATAGAGAACAGAGCAAAAGCAAATCCCGATCTTCATCACTTTCCAACTGTTTGTAGCTCAATTCTATTCTTGAGTACATGAAATTGTGCCCTTCGAGATTGGTCACATTAGACTTCTGTAGCTGTTGAAGTGCATCTTTCCATTTACGTATGCCCTTGTTTTTCAGTGCTTTGCCAACAACCACTAGCGCAAGAGGTAGACATCCACATTTATCTGCAACTTTTCTGGCTATGCTTACGAGTTCGACTTCAGTTTCATCATCAGAAATCCCTGCCGTATCCTTGAAAAGTTTCCATCCTTCTTTTTTATCCAAAACTTTGATTTCGAATTTCCTTTGGGCTTCCATTTTACTACACATTTCTTCAATTCGCGTTGTAAACATAATTTTCAACCCGTTGCGACCATGCGGAGATGGAATTCCTATAGTTCCCAAATCAATTGTTTTCCACACATCGTCTAATACGACAAGAATGCTCTTACCATCTTTGACTTCAAGTCGTTGATGAAGTCGTCTGGCTCTCCCTGCATTTGTGTTTTCTACAAATGTTAGACCAAGCATTTCCGCAAGTTGGTCCTGAATTTGGTTTATGCCTCGATCGTTAGATACAACTGCAAATGCAACCTCCTCAAATAATTTCTCCTCTTTGACTTCATTGAATATTTCATTTGCCATTATTGTCTTACCAACTCCAGGCATGCCACATATCCCAATTATGCTGATATCTTTGTCCTTTAGAGCTTCCTTGATTTTCTTCTTAGTTGATAACCTTGTTTCGAAAACCTTATGGGAAGTTAGGTTCAGCACTTGCACTGGCGATGCTCCTAGCGAGTGGTAAAGTTTACTACCTTCCACTTTGAGATTATCAGCCTCACTAGTCAATTGTTTGGCTCTCCTGCTTAATGAGTAACGAGACTTCAAATTTGGACATCTATTGAATAGACACCCCATTTCAGAACCTTTCAAAACTCCGTCGGCTCTTTCCTTTAAGTCATCGACCTTTGTCAACCATGCCGAAACTTCTTCCCTGGTGATTTCAGTATTTCTTTCGGCAGCAACAACCCGTCGTTCCACGTCATTTCTCCTATTTTCAAGTTCTTGAGCTTTATTCCGCAAATTCTGAATGTTACTTTTGTAGAAGAACAAGTACTTGATTTGACGCAAAACTGGAGAGACTGTGTACTCTGCAAGCTTTCCAACAACGGAAGAGGCTATGACATCTGCCATTATCGGATTCTTTTCCTTTTTGTCTAACCTTTTACTTTGGACGAGTTTAATGAAATTGCAGATTGCTAGTGATGATTATCTCTACAGAGTTATTGAGAAAATTACAACAGGGGAATATCGATAATTATAAAATCTTAGCATTCTCAACAGTAAATTAAATAAGAAAATAGGATCGAGGAAAGTTGTATCTATTCGTTTTCATTGCACTTGCACAACCCATTTGTTTTGCATTCGAACTATCAAATCACAAATTGGTAGCCCATAAAACAAAATACTTTTCTTTTTTTTTTATAGATTTTCATTTGACTTTAACATACTTTTATAATTTTATTGGAAATAATAAAAATTTATATGAAACGTCTATATAAAATTATTGTAAATAATTCATTTTATTGAATTATATATTTTTAAAGTACAATGTATTAACCGATTCACTATTCGAATTTGTGATTTGTCCTTATCACAGAAATAGTTAAAGGTGACATTAGTACATTTGGAATGTATTGAACAGACCATGTGTCAAGTTTATTTTCTATAGCATGACCATGCGAAGAATTAAGTTCCACTTGATCACGGTTCATTTCATCTAAATACCTTGATAGAGTTGTGTATATTTTTTTGTGACTTTAATGGTTCTTTGATTCACCAATGAGCAGTGTTCTAAAAGACGTAAAGCGTGGTTAGTCGTGGAGGTCAAGCTTTAGGAGTTTAGGCAAGCTTAGACGAAGCTTAAGCCTAAAAAAGCATTTTTTTTATTTTAAATTTTTAATCATTGTAAAAAAATTCAACAATTCAAATAATACATACAAAATATCTAAAATTATAAAATACTGCATTTCCTTAATAATTCCTTCATAAAGATNGCATTTTTTTTATTTTAAATTTTTAATCATTGTAAAAAAATTCAACAATTCAAATAATACATACAAAATATCTAAAATTATAAAATACTGCATTTCCTTAATAATTCCTTCATAAAGATAAGTTTCAAAATTATAATTACATAACATAGATAACTTGTAACTTAAATTTTATTTAATCTAACTCTTTATCGGACTCTAATTTAATGTCTTCTTCTTCATCTATAAACAAAAAAAAAAAAGTACATTTAATGGAGCATAACATATTTAAGTAATTATTCATTAGCCAAAAGAAATGAGTCGTGTACAGCGGGCCTAGATGTGAAAAATTGGGCCTCCAAGGGGAAAGCACGCATAGCACGCCTAGGCGCGCTTAGTAGCGCATTAAGCGGTCAACGTTGTCCGTTGACCGCTTAATTACCGCTTAACCTCAAAGCGAGGCATTTTCATCCCGTTTCGCGTCTATGCGCGCTTTTTAGAACAGAGCCAATGAGTGAAATTAATTTGATTGGTCAAATACTCGATAAACTGGGAGTTTGAGAATGAGTGAAATAGAGAACATGAATTCGTATAAGGAACCGTCGCCCTGAAAAATTATGACTACTTAAGTATTTTATGGCTTCTCAGCTGCCTCTTTACGGCTAAATTTCGACATGTGATTAGTTCACAGGATCATTTAAGAAAATAGTACTTAAATTAGTGAGAATAATTAGATAGGCAAACGGTCATTTGTGCTCTTACCTAATTAGCGAATCTCGGATGTGGTTAAAATATATACGCGACCGATCATAGGAAAGTGTTACAGATTTATTGGTTTCCGTGTTTTTATATATTTCAAGAGTTTAGTCTTTTACCTTTAATGAAAAAACAAAGACTAATAATGAGATTTGTTGGTTTATGGTCAACTAGACGAGATCTAAATATTGAACTTTGGATGATATATGTCTGATCAGGTCCCTATGGTAACTCTATAAAGTATTGGGACTTAATTAAAGTAATTATAATAGTTTTGAACTTCATTGTAAAGTTTTGTACTTAACTATAATTGTTATAAAAGTTATAACTTAGTTATAATTATAATTGAAGTTCTAGGACTAAACATGTAATTAAATGTAAACTAATTAAACGTAGGCTTTAATTAAAACTCCTATTTGAATTTTAATTAAGACTTTTATTTGAAATTGGAATTATCATTGTACATGGATTCAAGCATCTTGATCTCTATACATAGAGACTAGATGGACATAAAAATTCTAGGACAATCATAATACAATAATTTCATAATATTCAAATTTAGAGAGATAAAAAAAAAATATTTTTCTTGCTTTTATTCAATAATCCATTCCAAAAATTAGAATTTGTGTTTGATTAAAACCCTAATAATCATAAACTATCATCTTCACATTTTATGGATCAATTTTTTTTTAAGTAGTAATTAACATATTTTAAACTATATATAATAAAATAAATAAAAATAACAGTCAATTGAAGGTAAAGGGAAGAAGGAATTAGACAATAATATTACCATTTCTATATTTCTAATCCTTTCAAATTTTTTTTTTTTCACAAAATTCTCTCCATTCGATACAAACTTCTAAAAATTTTATTGTCTAATCGCTCAGATTTTTAATTTGTTTTATTATGTATAGTTTAAAATCTGTTAATTACTACCTTAAAACTGCTAATTTCCCATAAACTGGATTATGAGCTTGTTTGGTTTAGATTTTTTGGAGGTAGAATTGATTTTGAATAGTGATATGATGGGAAATGTGTGGTTGAAAAAGAAGAAGAAAAGTATTGATGTGATGTAAAATATTATTTTATTGAAGAATGTATGGTTGAAAAATGAGAATTAATTTACTGTAGCATTGAAAAATCCAAACCAAACAGGCCATATATAATTTTATGTATAGAGTCCATGTCACATTAACGATGGCGATGATTATAGGGTTTATGGTTCATAGAATCCCATTATAATATTTGAACAATAGAATTAATTATTGACTTGTCAGAAGGCTAGGTTAAATGTAATGAGGATGAATATAATGATTTTTTAAAATTTTGAAATTATATTAGAGATGTATTTAGAAAGGAATGAATATAAAGAATTTGTGTGGATCTATATTGTTTAAATAAATTAATTTAGTAAGAACAATATTGAAATGTGACGTGGATAAAAATAGTAATTTTTAAAAAATTTAATATTTTAATTGGGATAGATATAGAGTGGGATGAATATATAACAATCGTAGATACAAATAGCGGCTTCCGAAATAAATTGTAAGATTTTTTATTAGTATTTTCTACGTAAAAGTTAGTAAGTGGAGGATTTGTAAAAGTCATTAGAAATTTAGAAGTTATTATTATTTTCAATACCAGTGAGTTTTGAGGACTTTAAAGTTTTGATTTCATATTCCATTATTTTTAAAAACTTTTAAAAAGCCTACTACATTGAATACCTCAAGACTTTCATAGTCTTAAAAAGTGTATATTGAATACATCTGGATACTTTTAAATTTGTAAAAGTCTCTATTCTCGTGTTCTTCATTTTATTTTATTTTTTGCTGTGTGTTCTTGGTGCATTTTGGTGTTGATCGTGTCATTATTTAGAATCAGTAGGTACTTCATTCAGCAAGGATGACAACAAGGCGATACGAGAATTAAAAGATCCCCGTTTGCTATCCCATTTAATTATTTATCTATATTTTATTATTTTTTTTGAAATACTATTTAAATTGAAAAATATGAAAATAAAATAAAAAGATTCGGTATGGATGGGGAATTCGAGGCACATACTATGTTTTCCATCCTCGTCCCATTTACCATTCTAGGCGGGTAATGCGGATCGGATCGGGGCAGAATTTTATCATTCATATCGTTCAAATGAGAGATTATTGAAAAAATGAGAACAAAATCTCAAAACGATTATAGCGGATTTGATCAATATAATACATTATTTATGGATTAAAAAAAAAAAAAGTATAGCGGGAGAGTAGGCAGAAACTCAAAAGTGGAGATAAGAGGATATTTTTCATTTCAACCCCAAAAGTGAAATAGTCATCTTCCATACTCAAAAACCTACTTTTGCGATGAAAGTAGGCTAAAAAATTGGTAAATTAAAAATGGATAATTACAAAGCAAATCTAAACAAATGCAAATATATTAAAATTTTGTAAATGAAATTGTATATATAATACATCAACGTGATTACTTCTACATCTATTTTTAATACACACTATAAAAATATAGATGAGAAACATTCGGTTTCGGTTCATCTCTATAATTTTTTGTTTTTTGGTCAACAATGCCCTTATTCGTTCCTCATAATTTATATTAATTCACGCTTTAAATTTTTAGTTTTTATTTATATTTATTATTCTAACAATAATTAACTTTTACATACATTTCCTTTTNAAAAAAAAAAAAAAAAAACTGAAAAGCTCACATTATAGAGATTAGGACTAACTGAAATGTATATAAATTTTTCGACATTCATTAATTTATTATTCTAACTAGAGTCAATTTCTATATTCATTTCCTATAAAAAATTAATTTACTAAAAGAATTTTTTATTTTTTTTTTTGCATGTTTTCGTTATTTTTATACTTTTCATTCATATTTTGTGTGTTTGGATTAAAGATTTTTTTTTTTTTGGGGGTAGATTTATTGATTATGGGTGAGAAGGAAAATAATTTGTGATTTAAATATTGTTGTATCTTTGGTAAGAATTTGTGGTTCAAAAATAGCGTTGGAGAATTAAGTTTTAAGAAATCTATATCAAAGATTTCCATCAACAAATATGAAAAATTAATCATATCATAATACATAAAAAACACAGATAATACACTGTCCTTTACATCCCAAGGAAATTTGAAGTCAGAAAGATATCGAAAACTTTCAACGGATTTGTAAACTAGCTGTAGTTTTTTGTGCATCATGGAAAGCTAAATTACGTGTAGTGTCATAAATCATTCTGTTTATGTTGATGAGAGGCATAAAAATGCAATGGGAGTACCTGCCTTGTGCTTCGAGGATGCCCAGTCACTATAACGAACAATACTGGAAAAATTAATTAAATTTTTGTCACTAAGGAGTAAATATATAAAGGGGAAGAAAGATTGAATAAGTGTACGTAGTTAAGAAAAACCAATTAATGGAAGTACTCACCTTGTGATCTGAGGATTTCTAATCTGGTCGAAATATTATGTATAATAAAATAGAGAATGAAACTGGGTATTGTTTTAATTATATATCTGTTGCATAAGAAGGTAATCTCAGCAATAAGTATATATAGAGAGACAGAAGCCTTATGTTTAGTTGATAACGTTTGGCACGGTGAAAAACTTGCTAATAAAATTATTCGATTCCTTTCGTAGCTCTAAAATGTTACTCTCCGGTGCCCACTAATTATTCTCACTTTTCGTATTTTTCTTCCTGCACTTTATTCTTTTCTCTCTGTTAGCACTACAAGATCCAAAAGCTAAAGGATATGATTTGACAGAAAGCAAACAAATAATGTAAACTAGAAACTTTAAAATATTCTTTTAAGATTTCAAGAGATAGAAATAAAGCTGATATGTGTCACCGCTGGATGTCCCGATGAAATCTTGCGGAGAAGTATATCGGATATGTAAACTGGAATGAATATCAGAGTCTGATGTCAGGTACAGTGAGCGCAAAAGATGCTAAGAAGATGATATCGACTTGGAAGAACAGGGTAGTATGATATCATATTCGGCTTTGATGGATAGCTCATTGTTTTATTATTTTAAGACTTATGACTTACTATCCTTCGTTTGAATCTTCTATGTACATAAGATTTAATAAAAAAAAAAAAAAAACTTCTAAAAGCTTAACCTGATACATCAACATTATTTTTCTCTAAGAGCTTGTTTGGTACTAATTTTAATTCAATTAAAATTGAAAATATAATCGTTATTGGGTCCCACTCGTCTAATAAAAGTCAATAATAATGGCTAGTTTTTCAATTTTAATCTGATTTTAATCTTTACCAAACAAACATTTAATCTTAGGGTCATTTGACATGATTTTTACTTTTGATTTTGTTTCATGTAGAAGAACTTTTTGAGGAAATTGTCTTAATTTTTCTTTTTAAACTAATTTTTAAAAGAACTTTGTTACTTTATATATAAAAAAATCATTGGAGAAGTTGTGGTGGAGCCTAATTTATGGTTCTTGCCTTTTCACAGTGCTTGCTAAGTGAATATTTTTTTTTTTTTTTTTACCTTAATAAGCACATTCATTTAGTTACAAGTGAAATTAACATATTTTTGAATTTTTTTACTTATGAGTAATTTTTATACTTAATTTTTTTTACTTATAAGTGAAGTTTTTATTTATATTTAAGTAATTAGTTATAAATTATTATTTTACTTATAACTGAAACTATTTGTTATATATAAATTTACTTATATACAAACTTGCTTACTTATAAGTAAATTTACGGATTTTGATTTTAATTCAAAACATTGTGAATAAATAATGCTGTCTAATTCTTAACCCACCCCATCAAAACGTATTAATTTTATTCCCTTCCCAAAAGGAGAATAAGCATCCCAAATTAATTTAATTTATTAATTGCGCATTTGTACCGATCCTCCTTGTACGTTTTCATATCATTATGCATATCAATTTCAATAATCCTGTTACGAATAGAGATACACTATTTATTTATACAGTTACATAAAATCATAAAATTGAAGATTTTATAATAATTAGACAATCAAAATGTTACGAAAATAATTTAAGGATATAATTCAAAAAATAGGGCATCCATTCACTGCAATTCCTTTGGCAGTCGGACAAGAAGCCAAGGGGCATCCGTCTGCGGCGCTTCCCCACCATTCGAGGCTAATGTGTTCCATCCCAAGGCACAAATACAAAAACACTCCCATGAAAGCTAATCCAGCATCGAGCGCCCCTGATAGGAGATAATTGTGTCGACTCCACCAGTTGCGGTAGTATCTATAAGCAACAAAACCAGAGACAAAACCAATAATAATCCAGCTGTTGTAGTTTACAGAAGTAGCTGGGGGCATATTAATTACCGAAACTAATAGCACAGGAACCGAAATATTTCTTATCCAGAGTTGACTCGGAAAGGCCTTAGTCGCAAGCCAAACAAGGACGGGAGCTAAGGCCCCTACCAAGAATGACCAGTTAATAGCCGAGTAGTAACCAAGATTCCCAAACATTCTTTGCGGCCCAATCAAACCCCATATCACAGAGGCATCATAGAATACATGGTCTCCAGGACAAGTCCATGGACTGCTTGGAGGAAGCACATTTCTATCGCAAATATTTGGTACAGTGTCCATTAGCCACCACGCCGTTCCTAGATGTACGAACACTGATAGTAAAGTGCCAACTACCTAGACAAAGAAAAGTAAAGATCAACATAATGAGAAAAAAAAGGGTTAAAAAACAAGGTTAGGCACCGAACTAATAAAGAAAGAAGTTTCATGTACATCACAAAACTTTATTTTGATCCAAACTGTTCACTGATAATATGCCCCTTCTTCAATTTGATGCCAAATCAGATTGTCATCTTCCGTATTAGATAGAGTAATATTATTCATAATCGATTGTAGTAGTCATTTTATGTGACAGCATGTTATTTGATATATTAACCTGTTATTTGAGGCAATATAGTCATATGAAATTAATTATCCAAATAAGAAGCTGTCACATAGAATGATTACTTGTAGTCGCTGACTATGAATAACACTACTCAGATAGATATTGCAAGAAAGCTAACAGATTGGAACAAAATAAAGTTGGATGATTAAAATGAAACTTCGCTACAAGAGCGCCAAACATGCCGTTTTAATGTTTTGGGAAGGAAATGGAAACTAACCTGCGCCATGAACATTGCTCTAGGGGGTATTTTCATGTAATGTCCAAGTTTGAAGTCTTGTAGAAACATAAGCCCCTGTTTCATACTGATATAACCATACACCTTAAAGCACATGTTAGCAACTGGATATCCAGGATTAAGTATCCAATGATGTACTCCGTGATCACTTTCAAACCTGGTGTCTGATGAATAAAGAAATTTACGAGTGAACAATTTTGTATATCATTTGGACAATTCTGTGCTGTAAAGCAACTAATCAATTCTAATTCAATTCTAATTAAACAATGGTTTGAATCTAGTAAAAAATGGCTAGAATCAATTCTATCACAGAAATTATAAGTAGTACAATAATGAAGTTACAGAACTAGACACGTGCATCATCCACACTCAAGCAGTCATAGAACTCGATAACAGCTTAGAATCTCACTTGATTAGCTGTTGCAGTGATGACTCCAACTGGAAGGGTGAAAAAGAAAGCAAGCCCACATGCCAACAAGACGCCCCACCAAGGCAACTGAAGTTGATCATTGTAGATTTGACAGATAAGTAAGGTAACTGCTATGTTTATCAAAAGAATGCATGCAAACCACCATTCTGGAACTTGCTTGTATTTTTGCATAAGCTTTGTGTGCACATCCATCTTCTTTTCACTGAAGGCTGACTTGCTCAGCTGGTATATATCTCTAAATGGCAAAAAAGTGACGTTAAGCGTGCTCTTTGCGGGTTCTACAAAACTCGTGTTAAATACATAACCTTAACAGCTACACTTTACTGTAAACACAGACTCAACCCATGAAATTATTACCAGATTATGTAACAAAATGTTAAAAGAGGCATCTGGGAAATGAAAACTTTGGGTAGAATATAATGAAATAAATAATACGTTTGTTATTACCGAAATGATCTTGTTCAACATACCTGCCATGAAAGATGATAACATGGACAACGGTGGCAGTAAGACAAGCGAAACTGAAAGCATAGGTCATAGCAAAGAATGTGCTGAGATAGAGACGTCCTTCTTTCTCATAAGCATCCAAGTCAATGTGGAAGTTCGAATCTACAACAGCCGAGATGTTGTATTTTTGCCCATTTGATGTAAAGAGGTTATCAGAGAATATAGGAAAGGTCTTCGCTTTGTAGACATTGAGCCAGTACATAATCGGGGTTATAACATACATCATGAGAAAATATCCAGCAGCAATGTTAGCAGTAGCGAACCACGGGCTGGCTAATGGGCTCCCGAGGTATGAGGATATGCTGGACCAGTCGAGCCCAACAGCACCAACCCCAAGACCATGGAGCCCAGAACCAAGTTGTTGGGCTAGGACTGAAGAAGGGAATATCCAACAAAGCCAGGAAATGGAAGTTAGCATCGGAAAAAGATATCCAGGAAATACATAATAGCAGAAGCTACAAATGAAGGCGATAAGGAAGAACTGATTTCGTGTCAATCCACCCATAGCTCTCTCTTCTTTTTCATGAAGCGCCCTGCCATTTTGAAATCATATAGTGAAAAACTTGAAACACTACTATACGACAAGAACTCCTCGATGCTATGAAGGTTTAGATAATACATAATGTCTCCCTTAGTCTATAATCTATTTTGAATGAGAATTGGAAAAGAATCAAATGTTAAAAGAACAAAATTAGGAAGGTAGAAACATAGCTCACTAATAAGTTCTATTCATCCCCGTTAGTCATCGAATAGAACATAACCTGTTTGTACTTTGCATAAGTCATGCTAAAAAGTTCTAAATGGGAACAGAAAGAAAAAGAAGGGTGTCATTTTAGCTGTATGCAATAAAAAGAACAGCTTCATCATTAAACACTCACAAGTATTACGCAAGTCTCAAAACAAAGCAAGACACAAACCAAATTACTTGAACTAAAGACGAGTATATTTGACAATGAAGTCAAAAAACTGTCATAATCTAGTGCTATGCATCAAGAAACTAACCACAACATCCAGGTTATTCAAGTGTCCTCCAATCAACACACATGGTTTCAAGCAAAATGCAAAACAAAGAGTTATGACTAAACTTGAGTTAACACACTAAGCCCTGTTTGATTGCAATGAATTCTATGAAAAATGTCACATCAGAGGAAAATGAATTCTACTTTGGCCGTCTGATTGCAATGTGGAAATGGAAACCAAATTTTAAGTTACAACAATTTTAAGCTGCATTTTCTTTATTTTCATAGAAAATGAATTCCTATGGGTTTGGTGGGTTTTTATTTTTCAATTAACATGGAATTGGACATTCCACATTTGCCACGGACCCTAAGTGGCAATACTACAGCTAAATTACTTATAAAGTAACATCAAGGTGTTATACTTGATCTTGTAAAGTTTTGTATTAATAATACATTCTATTTCGTTCAAGCCCTTTTTTCCATTATAAATTTTCTATAAATTATGCA
>CAIGRQ010237459.1:0-10354 GCA_903798375.1 Fraxinus sp. D2006-0159 | reverse complement strand
TAAAATACATGGTTAAAATTAAGTATTGACTTTGAATTGAATTTTAATCCACTATGTTAATGAAAGCTAATTCTTCCATGTTTCATTATAAAATTCTTCATTTTTTTTTCATAAATCCATTTACAATCTTTCTACAAGAAACGTCAATATGCCTTTGTCGCCCACAATTAACACCATTATGATGATCTCGCGATAGCAATCTCAAGTTGATGTCGCTTCGACCATCGTCGTCACCTTCGAATTCATCTCTGACTTTTATATTGAAACCAGATCTTGTACCGCGATTATTTCTTCTCTTCCAGACCCATTGCCATGCCACTCCACCTTCTAAATCGAATAATGAAATTTCATATTTTGATTTGTATCTAAATCCGAGTTGGTATTTTCTTTGTTAAAAAATAGGTTTGATTCAGATATGATGATGGTTGGATCAAGAATCTCGGTGGTTCTATGTATTAAGGGGTAAAATATCACATCGAATAAAAATGAAAATATTGACCAGCTTATAAGATTTTGGGATACTCCTCTTAATAAGGTTGACATTTTAAGATGGAATCTCAAATCTTAATATGGTATCAGAGCTCATTAAACTCTAACGAGCAATTCGATTCGATTAAGGCTAAAAAAATTGAGCACACGAATTTCAAAATTGTTCTGCTCAAACGAGCCACCATCTTGCGAAGGCATATTAAGAGATAAAATCTCACATAGAAAAAAAATGAAAACATAGACCAATTTATAAAAGTTTGGGCTACTCCTCCTAATAATGACCTTTTAAGATGGAACGTCAAATCTTAACACTATGTATGGTGTTAGTCGTCGGGGATGGCAACTTTATGTGATGAAGGGGCTCATCGGTGGGTGATCATGTTGTGGATGGAGTAGTGCTGATTTCTATGTGCTAAATTTATGTTAATTGGGATGTTGGTGGGATTTAGAATATTGTGATAGAGTTTGGGAGCTTTATTCTGGTAGTGGTGATGGGAGTGAAACGGGTCAATTGGCAGTGTGTATTTTTCCTCGACTATTTTGAGTTACGGTGGTAATAACACGTGCATTACTGTACAAGTAACACATACGTTAACATATTTTTGTTAATCTAAATGAAATAAGTAGGTTACGATAGCGACAATGATAGGGTGTGAGATGGTGTTAGGGTTGATATTTGGAAATGGTGTTAGGGAGTAACCAAGTAACAAGTGTTATCTCACAAGAAACACGTGTGTTAAACTACAAATAACGAATTTTTAGGGTGTGTTTGAGACACATTATTTTGGAAGAATGTATTCTGAAATAGTAGATTAATATAGAATGTGTGGTTGATAAAGATGGAAAATATTATTTTATTGAAGAATGTGTGGTAGAAAATAAGTAGAAAAATGAAAATGAAAATTTTAATGCGTACAAAACACGAGGCTTATTATTTCAACTGAATATAGGTATGGTGTAGTGTCAAATGAGGTGGACTTGTTGAGATATTGATTCCAGATATGGTGGTGTTTTATAGATTGTGTTGGTTGAACAAAAAGGTATTGATTTCGGGATAATACTGCTTTGTAGTTTATGCTTGTTGAACAAAGAAGCAACGTAGGGTAACACGTTACCTATGTAAACCATGAATTTTTTTAATAGAAATAATATATGACAATGTGACATGTTATCCGTGCAAAACAATGATTTTTTTAATTTGACACCATTAAAATGAATTTTTTAAGGGAAAATAAATTTTTTTTGAAGAATGTGTGATTAAAAAATATGAATTTTTTTTTATTTACGTGTAAAATATTTTATTTTAAAATTATGTGATTGAAAATAAATTTGAGAAGAAAAAAATTATTTTAATAATAGACAAACAAGGGCTATATATTAACCTAAAATATATTTTTTAATAAAAAAATTGTAATATTTTAAGATGCTCTACAAGTAACGGTTAACACATATATTAATTACCAAGGTTGTTACTTTTAATGGAGCAGAAGATTCATGGATTTTGCATTGAACCGTCCTACTTGTACCGACGGTGGGTGACAAACACCTTGATCGGCCCCCTCACAATAAGGGGGGCCACATTTTTTTTTGAAATTTTTTATTCATGTGGAATCAGCCATCATGTGAGAGTTTGTCAACTTTTTTGTCAAATAATTTTGTACAACAATCTTTATTCAAATCCATGAGGATAGATTTGATTGATTTGGAAGCAAATGTAGCTCTGTTCTTCCACTTTCAGAAGGCGAAGTGCTTATTTGCATCAATCGGAACATTAAGGGATCATTTTGCATATCCTAGACAATGCAGGGACAGTTTGCATCAAAAGTTCAGGAACCGAAATTAGCATATTATTGAAACCTATGGGACTAGTGTCAAGATTTAAGACTGCGCATATTTTCATTTTTTAATATTGCGCTAAAGATTGGGAACAATTACTGTGAAGAAGAGGGAAACTTGGACACCAATTGATCTTGTACTACAGTGATTTCTACAGGATTATCATCTTCTTCATCACCGAACTTGGACGGTATTTGGGTAAAAAAAACATTCTTAAAATCTATTGCGCTTTATACATTGATTTCATACTCGATTTGATTGTGGTGAATGGTTTAATTTCAACGATCATCGTCATTCTCTTCTTCTAGCTCCTTGGGATTTTTATTTTCGAAATTGTTGTTTCTTGATGGTAATCTTCGTTAAAGAATAAAAATATTTGAAGTAAACACTAAACAATTACACTTGATGAATCCGTGTATTTTATTGCAAGGTCTGAGGTTCAGATTTCAGCTTTCACGGGTTTATAGACTGTAGTTACAATACGATCTCCCCCTATTATTAAGGAGTGAAGTTTTAATTCACTCTTAATACATCACTAAAGTGAGATGTTGGACAAGTTCACTGGAAACCCAGGTAAAATTGAAGATGATGATGATAAATTAAAATCAAGAAAGGGGATAAGAAGAGATTTAAGCGAAGGCTTCAGAGATAATCAAGGATGAGAGCCTGAAAGTACTATTTCATGACAATCATGCCCACCTCTCTCTTCCACCTCATATTTATGTTCTGTTATAAGAAAAACATGTTAGCTATTAGAATTTTCAAAAACAAAAAACAAGGAAATGTAAGTAAAATAAACTGANATGAGAGCCTGAAAGTACTATTTCATGACAATCATGCCCACCTCTCTCTTCCACCTCATATTTATGTTCTGTTATAAGAAAAACATGTTAGCTATTAGAATTTTCAAAAACAAAAAACAAGGAAATGTAAGTAAAATAAACTGAGTGCCAAACAGCGTCATATAACTATCATTTCTGAATCTGGTTTTCTGTTATATGGGCACCTAAATGGCCTCATTTTTAAGGGTTCAGCCCCTTCTTTAAGAGGAATGACGATCATGGACTCCCTCAGGCAGTAAGCCCCTTAGTTCAGCAAAAACATCTTGGAATACAGCTAACACGCCTGTAATTCTGTGGGAGTATTATATGTAACTTCCTCTTGTATTGCATACAGTTGTCCCATTATCCCATATTCTTGTTGACGTATCCATTTACTCATATGCCTACCAGCGATCATTTATAAGTTGCTATGAGGTAGTCAATGAAACATCCTTGCCATCAATATAAAGCCTGATGCAGCGTTCCTCAAAGCTGAAAAGGAAAGGGTCAAATTGGATTAACCAATCTACCCCTAAGACCAAGTCATTGTCCCCAAGCCTCAATGTTCTCATTTTAAATTGGAATTCCCTGTTGTTTTACTCTCTAATAACGTCCATGTGGAAAAGGGGTGTGGAAAAGCCCGTGATGGTGGGATCACATGAGAGGTTTTTGGGGGTGGCGATGATGTGCATGAAATTCTTTTTTGAGGGTGGCAGGAGCTGCACTAAAGAGGAGCTGGGCATGTCATGTTGGTGTACAATAGACTAAAGAGTATATTTTTCTTATTTAGCTGTACAATTTTTCCTTTGCACGGTTGGTTAATTGGATAGCCTGTCCAGGGAACCCATTTCTTTCTTAGTTATTGCAACTCTCAACCCCAAAACTCGACTGTTACATGAAAAAATTTATTAATATTTTTATCTTTAGTTTCACTGGTGAATTCTCAGCATTAAATGCTAGAATTAAATTTCCTCTCACGTTTCTGTTGTGAATTTCTAAGTTGTTATGCATTCCCTTCTACATGTTTGATGAATTTTTACATATTTGATCTCAAGCTAAGTTCCCCTAGTAATAATAACCATCTGAACTACTAGTTACTTCCTCGTTCTGATTCCTAACTAATTACTGTGTGGCTACTTTTCTTTTATGTGTCCATGCTATATTGTTAATTTTGCACTCACCAACTATGATAGGAAATTTCACAATGGGTGATTTCTATGTTAGAAGGAGGTTTTGGACATCATTGATATCAGAAAAAATTAATCTGCTTGGTTGGACATGGAGTTGTTACCATAGATTTCAAACTGTATGTTTGTAAAGTTAACATGTTCATTGTTGTAGCTACCGGTTCATAGATAATGCAAGATCCATCTGTATGTCACCATGGTTTAACTATGATCATCACTCTTTTAACCCGGTTGACTTTCTAATTTTTTGGACAGTCTAGGTTCCGATTTTCTTTTTAATTTTTATTTTGCGATGCGGTCATGAATGGTCGGCCTTCAAGGCTTGTCCATAAATTAGAGACACCCTAGGCCCTACAAAGCCCTCCCTGCCCCTTCCTCTGGTCATGGGAAGTAGTTAGGCCAGCTGTATCATCCCCTTGGTTACAAATACTGGACGAGCATAAGTAAATAATGATTTAACGAATCTTCTGATACCATCTTCTTAAATAAGATCCGGTAACTGCTAAATTAAGTGTTTTACGTTGTAATTACTTATGATTAAGGTTGTAACAAAAACATCATTTTGTTTTGTGGCTTGCCATGTACGTTCCTTTCATTGGTCCTCATAGCAATCTCATCCTCTTTGCTAAGTAATTTGGTTTTTTCATTAACTATCAGAATCTGGGGTTTATTTGACAAAAGGATGCAGACTGCTAACTCTTCTGCAGAAGAAGAGATACTCCGGGTTAGAAAACTGGAAATCTCAGACAATAACAAGGGCTTCATTGAACTGCTTCAACAGCTTACTATTTGCGATTCTGTCTCTAATGAGAGATTCCAAGAACGATTTCAGGAGCTCACTGAATATGGGGATGACCATCTTGTGTGTGTAATAGAAGATGACAAATCAGGAAAGATTGTTGCCACTGGGAGTATGTTCGTTGAAAAGAAATTTGTAAGGAGTTGTAGCAAAGTTGGTCATATAGAAGATGTAGTGGTAGATTCCAGTATCCGAGGCAAGCAATTAGGGAAGAAGATAATTGAGTTCCTATCTGATCGTGCTCGATTAACTGGATGTTACAAGGTGATTCTTGATTGCAGTATTGATAGCAGACCATTTTATGAGAAATGTGGTTTCAAGCAAAAGGAAGTTCAGATGGTGAAGTACTTCATTTGATGAATGTTCCAACTGTTCTTGCATATCAAAGCTTCAATGAATAGGGTTTGGATTATACTCTCTCCCTTCTTGCATGCGGTTTTTGTGTGTGCCAGCACCATTGCCTTTGCTGATTTGGGGCATACCTTGGTAGTAACATGCATCGCCTCTGTTAGTAATTGAACCTAAACAAGAGATCTTGAGCAGCAGTTTTCTTGTGACACAAAGTAATTTCCATTCCTAGGTAGGCTTCAAAGTGAAATCCTCTGGATTTTTATTCCTTTGCCTACAAATTCTGTCAGTAAGCATTGTTGAGGTTTTGCACTTGGATTCTAGCATGAAATGATATGTTTGCGTTACTTTTTTTTTCTTTTTTTTTTGATGTTGAAAAGTTAGATTTCTCATTTGGTAATGAGTTACGCCGTATAATCACAACTGTCTTCTCTTTCCAATAAATGAAAAATTTGTTTCAAATCATTCTTGTAAAAAAATAAAAATAGCAAGACCCGTAGCTTGTCGAGAACTGTGTTCAAACAATGGTCGCGTAAACTAGTCACCTGTCATTTCTCTTAAATAACCAACCAACTTAATGATAAAACAAATTGCATTACAACTTCTAATCTCCAACGCAGGATAAATCAAATTTTGGCATCAAAATATAAAAAATTTCAACTTTGAATCCATCAAGAATGAGGACTTGAATGAAGGGTTCCCTAGCCTAAGCATTTTGCAATGATCCTTGCAAATTATAGACCATAAATCAGCGCCATTTATTATCCTATATTTCAATCCAAAACAGAATTGTATTACAAGAAGCATAGCCAACAACTCTACCAAGATCTTGTTGCTTGACTTTTTTTTCCCCTATTGCCCACCAAGAGACAAGTTCGACATGAGAAAAAAAAAATGTAATACTTAGAGCAACATCTGAAAAATCAACGAAAGACCACTTTTTTCTCTCTCTTTTCAAATAATTCAGAAACGAGCAAATATATGTCCAAAAACAAGAGAATTGAGTAAGAGTTTAATATAGATCTCTTAATGACTGACAGCAGAATAATTGAATTCCAGAATGCATCCTGAGCACCAAATTCTAGATGGAATTATTCCAGCTGCTCCTTGGCTTTTAAGTTTGTAGTGGGATGTAAAAGCCTGCCGTTAGAAGACATCATTAATAATCACGGAAGTAATCGATGATGAGCAAGATATACTAACATTTGACAAATCAATCCATTCAAAGCTTTGAAGAAAAACAATTTTATTCTGCAACTCATACAAGCATGAATATCTAGAGGCTAGTATGTTCGTCTAAATAATAAAGAATACGTCAAACAGATTCCAACCATAATGAATCTGAAATTACCAGTACAGAATCACCATCACCTGGCTTCCATTTCAATTTTTATTCATGCAGTGATACTTGGCCAACTTTATTAGACTGGACGTTTGCATGTGAGCTTGTTTGCCTACAGGCCTGTCTTGGGCTTACATAGTGTAAATTACTCTTAACAGTAATAGATTTCATTTAGGAAAAGCTTCAAATCAGTTTGCATTCTTAATTAAATGGTGATAGAAATGTAGTTCGTACTTCTTTGGCTTGCGTTTTAAAATTTTCACATACTTGTCAATTTTGATATCTTCAACTACCTTCAGTGCAATATAGTCCAATATGCTTATAAGGCCCTTCTTGTAGCAGGGTGTTTGGAATTGCTTATAAGCACTGTGGGTTTCTAAGCATTTTATGTCAATCATTCGTGTACTTACAACCATTTTCAAGTGTTTTGCTTGGCTTATAAGCACTTTAAGTGCCTATAAGTGAATAGTTTAAAAGCCTTCTAGTGCTTTTATAAACATTTTCAAGTGTTTTGCATTGCTTATAAGCACTTTACGTGCTTCTGATGCCTCAGAAACAAGTTAGGGTAACTTATTTTTGTGACGGGATCATGATAAAACACTTTTAATTTGTTGAAGAAGCTATAGGATCTCATAGATTCTTAAGAGGGCCTTATAGGAACGAAGTTCTTACAACTTACAAGCACCTTTCCTCCTAAAAAATTACAAATAGGGTTGTTCAGTCAAGGCCTCCTCCAGCAAAATATTGACATTGAACCCAACACTAGTAATGTATAAACAAATTACATGATGAAGAGGATGCAATTTCATACCACAGGTCGTCGTTACAAAAAACTAATATTTGCTGAACTCGATCAAATAAACTTTTTCTACTGAACATATGCTAAGAACTGCCAATCAGCTGCCCCCTGCTAAGATGTGGTAGAACAAAAGCTACATAAATCTTTAAATTTCAGACAATTAAATCAGAATTATGAAATATAATGTTAAACATACAAATTACATTACCATCTTACAACTCTTCAGGGTAAATATAAATCAGCTTCTTCGAAGGCAATTGCATTCGTTTCCATTAAGTCAAAACTCTAAGGCCCCCAATGTAAATTCAGCATGTTTCCACGTTAACATTTTCTAATTAATCAAGATGGCTTTTTTGCTTTACCAAGCCCATCCATCAATCTATTGTAGGTAGTAATATCAGAAATAAACCCTCTATCCAGCATCTCGTCCAACATAACTTCCCCCTCCTTTCTTCTGTCTTCCTTCGTATAACCTGAAATCAAAATCCTGTAAGTCATACCATCAGGATTCAAACCTTTGCTGGAAGCCAACAATCTCAACTTATTTGCTTCCACAACTCTTCCAGAATCACACATATCACTTAGCAGACAATTAAAAGTCACGCTATCTGGAACAATGCAATCTTTGAGCATCTTTTCCATTAGTTTAAATGCCATATCAATCCTTCCTACACCCCGTAAACCCTCAATCAAAGTTGTACAGGCAATCAAGCTCGGCATATTAGCTTTCTTCCAAAACTCATCGACCACCTCAAATGCCTTCTCCACATTCCCACCCTGACAGAGCCTTTCAATCAGCCCAAAATAATCAAACCCTTTAGGCAAAACCACTTTTCTAGAAAGATCAAGAATCAAATCACACGCATCAGTTTCTTTCCCCCTTTGACAAAGCCCGTCAATCAAAATCTCACAGGTCACGCCCGAGAACTCACACCCCAGCTCAGTCATCTCGTGCACCATCCCAACCGCCTCTTCAACCTTCCCCTCCCGAAAGAACCCTTTAATTAAAGTATTAAAACTAACCACATTTGGAACACATCCTTTATTTTTCATCTCCTTGAACACCTGCAATGCCAACTCAAACTTCCTACTCCTACAATACCCATTAATCAAAGTATTAAAAGTAACGACATCAGGCTTCACCCGGTCTCTAATCATCCTATCATAAAACTCAACCGCGTTATCCAATTTTCCAAACTTTACAAACCCGTGAATCATAATATTATACAAAGCAACATTAGGCTTTCCATCTATTAACCTTTTCATAGTACCAAAAGCAAAGAGTGCATCATCAAATCTACCAATCCTACAAAATGAACTAATAGAAACCCGGAAAATTGGCTCAGTGCTAGGACAGGAGAAGATACCATCGGAACACGGGCAAGGATTGGCAGCGATGAACTGGAGGAGCGATGCAAGGAAGTCGAGGCGGTTAGAGGAAATTAAAGAGCGGATCATGTACTCGAAAGTGGAGTGGTCGTGACGGAAGGAGTCGAAGGTAGCGACAAAGCGGAAGAGATGGAAATCTAGGTGGCTGAGAATCGGGTTATGGCGCACACGGGATTTAAAGAAGTGAAGGAGTTCTTGTGGAGTGATGGTGGTGGGATTCTTTTTGAGGTGGGTGGTGAGTAGGGTGGTGAGGTGAGTCAATTGGGCTTGGGTGGTGGCGGAGGGGACGCTGGAAAGTGACGGCGAAGGCTCCACGAGTAGCGGAGGAAGCGGCGGAGGTTTCGGGTGGCGGTTTGAGGATTTTAAGAGTCCATTGACAGCGGTTTTTCTAGACATCGGCAACTGAGTACTTCGCCGTCTTATACTCTCCGATTGTCTTACAGCAGTTTGTTTGAGCTTGAACAATAAAATGGATGTTTTGATATTAGTACTTATCAAAATACCTCTTTATGTGTTAAATTCACCAATAATCACCCAATTTTATAAATAATGTAATCATAATCACTCAATTTGATTTTGTCATTCCATTTTATATTTACTGTCACCATAATCACTCAATTTGATTTATTTCATCGTCACTCAATTTCATATAACGTTTCATCATGACCACCTAATTTCATATAACATTTCATCATGATCATCAAATTTATTTTCAAAATTTTCACTAGTTTAAAAAAGGGTAAAACGACAATTTTGTATTATATATATAAAATAAATTTAAAAAAGAAAACAAAAATAAGTCTTTTTTATTTTAAAAACGTTTATTTTAAAATACGTTTTTATTTTTTAAGTTTTTATTCTATTTATTTAAAGAACATTTTTTAAAATAACTTTTTATTTTATTTTTTTTTCTAAGTAATTTTTTAAAATAAGTTTTTATTTTATTTTTTAAGTAATATCTTTTTAAAAAAATAAATTTTTATTTTATATTATTGTTTTAATTAACTTTTTTAAAATAAATTTATATTTTATTTTTTAAAATTGGGTGGTCATGATAAAACAAAATCAAATTGGGTGACCATGATGACACCAAGTATAAAGTTGAGTGACAATTGGTGGATTTAACCCTTTTTTTATATATACACTAGTAAGACACACGTGCAATGCACGTGTCATAGTATAGTTAGCTATATGATAGCGTAAATATTAAAAAAAAAAAAAATTATTTGTCTTAACCATTATTTAATATTTACATTAAACTTTAAACACTTGAAATGATGATATGTGACAAAAATAATATTAAGAGATTTGATCCAAAATTTATTTTCTAGACTTTGTGCATAG
>CAIGRQ010237447.1:0-11848 GCA_903798375.1 Fraxinus sp. D2006-0159 | reverse complement strand
AAAAAAAAAAAAGGTCAAAAAATCGCCCTTTTTGACGTATCACGCAAATTCCATGATGAATTTTGCTTCCATGATACATCTGTGATCTGACCAAAGCTCGCTTTCAGAACATTGAATGCAATCTAGTCCGTTCATTTGTACTCAATCCGCCCCACACAAACCCCACTTCCTCGTGAATCAAGAAATGTACGAACAAACCACGAAACCTTTTCTCAGCTCAAAATCTCCTTGATCATAACAATCTGGAACCCCCACCCCACCCACTCCATGCTTCTGTAAATTTGTGTTTCTTGTATTTCCCAAATTTGAATCTTTGGGAGTTCAAAAATGGTGACTGTGAAAAGAGGGAGTAGGCCTCCATGGGTTGGACTGGGAGCATCTGTTTGGATGCAAATAGCAGCTGGAAATGCATATAATTTTCCACTCTACTCTCATTCATTAAAATCAGTTCTGGGTTTCAACCAAAGGCAGCTCACAATGCTTGGGGTGGCTAATGATATTGGTGAAAATGTCGGCATACTCCCTGGACTTATATGCAACAAGTTCCCACCATGGGTGATTCTTTCGATTGGTGCTTTTGCATGTTTCTTGGGTTATGGGGTTCTTTGGCTTGCCATTAGCCGTACTGTTCTTGATTTGCCTTATTGGCTGGTAAAGTATCTGTTCTTGTATTTTTTAGTTTTGCTTACTGGGTTTTATTATAAAGATCTGTTCTTTGAATTTCGTTGTTTGGTTTGCGATTGTATGTAATTTTTGGTTTTGAATTTGATTCTTTTTATAATTTATTACTCAACTTGGATCTGTTTTGTGTTATTGTCTAGTGTTTTGTAACTTAGAAATCCACTATTCAATTGTATATTTGTAATGAACAAGAAAATAAATGGAAACGTTAAGCGATGTGTAGTTTAATTTACTCGTTGTAATAGCTTCCCGAGTTGTCGTCGCGGTTCCTGGTAGTGATGGAAGTGGTCAATCTTATGCTCAAAACGACAAAACTGGACTAATTTTGAAACTAGTGATGATGACATGTGTAATGGATTAGGAAGGGGATTGAGGTTTTCGAGTAGGTCCTGCATTTTGGATTTCTTTTACTGGTGATTGCTGGTTGAAGTTCATTCGCTTTTACTGCCAAAGATAACTGTAATACTGGTGTAAGCTAGATTAGAAAGTAATTGGAAGCTGGTTGGGTGATAAAAATTTTTTAGGGCAAGGAGATTTTCCATTTTAACGGCCTTGTGCAGCATTTAATAAAGCATATTTCTGGTGCAAATAATTTCGATTTTCACTAGTTAAAGAGCAATATATTTTGGGTATAAACTAAAAATAAAAGAATATATTTATCGAAGAGTAAACTTGATTCTTGTTTTCAATTTCTGTGTTATTGATGCATTCAAGCTTAGTTGGATTGTGATTCTGCAAGCGCTTTTTCCATCTGATTTGTGCAGTGTGAGAGTATCTGTTCATGAACTGAACTCATTGGAAACAATAGCTGTAGTCTGTGTGTATGATAGCTATACTATAGACCCCTTCACCCCAAATAAAGACTCGATGAAGAAGGATAAATAAAATATTTCTTCATCTTCATGAAATTTGAGGTTCTACCTGCTTCAAGAGAAGATGTTCGTGCTTGGAACATCTAAATAATTGGATTGATCCTCCTGTTGTGCTGTATTATTTGACACGTGTAGTCCTTTCTTTTCCAGGCAGTAACCATATATGTTTGTTCACTTGCAGTTATGGGTTGCTTTATGTATTGCAACAAATAGCAATGCTTGGTTCATCACTGCAGTACTTGTGACTAATATGAGAAACTTCCCTCTTAGTCGAGGCACAGTCGCTGGTATTATTAAGGGCTATGGAGGACTTAGTGCTGCTGTATATACAGAGATTTTTAGCATATTGCTTAAAAATTCTTCTTCTAAACTCATGCTATTCCTCGCACTTGGGATTCCTACTCTCTGTCTTATTATGATGTATTTTGTTAGGCCGTGTACTCCAGCTTCTGGCGATGATACTTCGGAAAATTGCCATTTTCTGTTCATTCAAGCTTCTAGTGTCTTGCTTGGTATATATGTTCTTACAACTACTGTTTTGGACGATGTGCTCTCTTTAAGTGCTCCCATTTCCTATTGTTTTCTTGTTCTTATGGTCCTCTTTCTAATGGCTCCACTTGCCATCCCTGTGAAGATGACTTTCTACCCCTCCAGTAGCAGCAAATCCGCTACTCATGTCCAATTTGTTGGACCAGCAAAAACTTCTGACCAAGACAACGGCAATGCAGACAAAATAGAACCGCTTTTGACACCATCTTCATCATCTGCAAACCTTGGAAGTTTTCACGAAAGTGACAGCATGTCCGAAGTGGATATGCTTATTGCCGAAGGAGAAGGCGCGATAAAGAAAAAGAGGAGACCTAGAAGAGGGGATGATTTTACATTTGCTGAAGCTATGATCAAAGCTGATTTCTGGCTTCTGTTCTTGGTCTACTTTGTCGGGGTTGGCTCTGGTGTTACCGTTCTCAATAACCTGGCGCAGATTGGAATAGCTCAATATATGCATGATACAAAGATCCTGTTATCCCTCTTCAGCTTCTTCAATTTTGTGGGTCGCCTTGGTGGAGGTGTCGTTTCTGAATATTTTGTCAGGTTTGTATTTGCATGTTTTAAGATTATCCTATTGCTTGTGTATCTGGAATAATCACAAATTCCTTAGAAAATGTCATTGATTTTTTTCAGTTTGATCTGATTTGTGGTACTATCTTATTTGCAGATCAAAATCGATCCCTAGGACAGTTTGGATGACAGTTACCCAAGTTATAATGATAATTGCATATCTTCTTTTTGCTTCAGCTCTTAACGGCACTCTTTATGCCGCAACTGTGTTGCTTGGAATCTGCTATGGTGTTCAATTTTCTATCATGGTCCCAACAGCCTCCGAGCTATTTGGCCTTAAGAATTTTGGTATGATTTTCAATTTTATGTCACTCGGCAATCCACTTGGTGCATACCTATTCTCGGGTCTCCTTGCGGGCTTTCTATACGATACTGAGGCATCAAAACAGCATGCTGTTTCTTGCTTAGGTCCAAATTGTTTTAGACTGACCTTCCTTGTTTTGGCCGGATTTTGCGGTGTTGGCACCATTCTTAGCATAGTTTTGACCGTGAGGATAAAACCCGTTTACCAAATGCTCTATGCTGGGGGTTCCTTTCGGCTACCCCAAAGTTCAAATCATTGAGATGACTATAGTGATGGACAGCTTTCCTTGGTGGATGATGAACATCTTGACCGCTACTGTTCGAGTGAAATCCATAAGTGTACGGATCATTGTACAAATAATAAGATTTTGAGTTAAAGAGTGTTGTTTTCACGAGGAGTAAGGTTTAATTTATAGTTCAATAGATACTATTAATTTCGAAGTATGGTGACATCAAAAGAGTTGTGATTTGTTTGTTATTTAGAGCATGTTCGGTAGAGATTAAAATCGGATTAAAATTGAAAAATTAGTCGTTAGTGTTGATTTTAATTAGACGAGTGAGATTTAATAACGGTTGTATTTTCAATTTTAATTGAATTTTAAGTCATATCGAACACGTCCTTATTCTAATTCTATTTTAAGAAAGCGATAAAAAGTAATTAAATTTAATGTGAATGCTTGTATTTAATTAATGTATTCCCCTATATCCATCTATCTTAATTTTCAATAATTAATCTATTCAATTCATGCTTTTGAAAATAGAAAAGGTTAATATGTTAAATGATATTTTCTAAGATATACTAACTTATGACTACCACGAGATGATCATATTCCTAGTACAAATTCATAGAAAAATTATGAATTTAGTTTAGATTGTCAATAATATTGTATGTGTAAAAGACATTATTTTTAATTCTAACTACACATTGACGTTATCACGTTTTAGACTTATGATGAGTATTCTTACACTACAAAAAACAATTAACTATTCAATTGATGGCCAAACAACCAAATAGTGCAATGAGTATATAGAATCAATCAAAAAAACACAAGAACTTCCTAAATTAACTTCTTGAATTAATATAAATAAAAATAGGGTTTAAATACTCATCTAATACAAATGAAAAAACTAACCTAACATGTTTGGACTTAAATTACAAAAGAATAATTGGAAAATCATCACTTGGAAAGAAGAAATATTGAAGAATTATGAGTTTTCCAAGTTCTTGATGTAAATCTTGAATTCGGATGAATTTTTTTTAACATTCTATGTAATTCGCCTTGATTCCACGTTTTTAGCATTGTCTTTCACCTCCAAAATTGATTAGAATCCATGAATTTATTAGGTCTAGAGAGGTTCTCCACGTTCTGGACGGATTCCAGGTTATAAAATGTGCAAAGATATCATAGCAAATTTGCCGAAACAAGAAAAATAAAAGAAAATCTTTCATAGTTGGAAAGCTATACGTACGCATAGTATAAATTGAGTGTATTAGTAGAATAATTTGAACTTCAGTTGGCCCACAATGGGATCTTGCGTACGCATGGCCTGCAAGCCTGTGCATTCGCATATCTTCACATTTTGGGGTCGATTTTGCAAATTGGTCCTGAACTTTTTGTGATGTTTTCTTGATGCTTTTCACTTGTGATTTGGTTCCTTTAGCTTCCAAATGCCTCCAATTGAGTTTTTAGCATCTTCAATCTTCATTTAATGTCCCGACGTGACTTTTGGAATGTTGCAATTTAGTCCCCATAGTTTTGATTTCACATTTCTTCTCTATATTTAGTTTGTTCTCCATTTTTTTTTTATCAAATCACGAGTTTTACCCAATAAACACAATATAACACAAATTAGGCTATATTTTGTCAGAAGAACATTAAAATGCTATAATTTAAGGCCTCAAATAAATGTTGAAAATACACTTATCAAACCTCTAGATTTGACTTTTTGTTTGTCATCAAACAAAACTATAACCCAACTTTAAAACAAACACAAAATTATGCAAAATGATTTAACTAGATATCCCAACTATTTATCTTTGGATTGGAATTATGATATTAAATCTATAAATAGCTTCCAGATCACATTACAAAAATCAATATCCACTTTTTCAATGTAACATTGACGTGTGTGTGAAGAGTTTAAAATAGCATAATGAATTCACAAGTTATTCCATTCCGGATTCTTAATAGTCAAATATGTTCTTATCCCCGCTCATGAGATTCACATTACCCTAAACTTGTTCTTTTCATTGTTGTCAAGTGTGTGCGATCTAAGGTTGAATTTTATACTATTGTCATTTCTCTAGTTTATGTAAGTCTCACCAATTGCAGTTCAACGTGTCAATAAAAAAAAAATCTCCATTAAATTTGATTGTTTCAATCTCTAAGACTCAACCAGACTAATAATCCCTTATCGAAAATCAAATTCCCTAAACAAGTGTTTGAGACATAATCAAAGTATTTGGTGCGTCTTCTGTTTTATGTACTTGCTTTTCTAATTTTTTTTTTCCTCAATTTACTTCTTTTCAAAACTTTTTTTTTCTTTATTTACAATATTCTCTCCCTTAAACTTTTTAAATAACCCATGTAACAAACTTTATGCTGATGACTCCCAAGTCAGTTAACTGTAGGGAAACATGTTTTAACACCCTTACGGATTTAATAACTCGAGTCATAAAAGTTACGAAGAGAAATTTTCAAATAAAATATATTTTTTTATGCTTTGATAAGTGCAATGCCTCTTATTAAACCCATATCCAAGTAAATCGACTTCTAACTTGAGACTTTCGCCCAATTTCATCGTATTAACCATAAAAAATATATACAAGATTTTTAATTTCACACATGAAATCTCAATTTATCTTAATATCTGCCTATAACAGTGAAATCCTCCCAAACTATTCTAAATTTGGCTAAAGATGTAAAATTTAGGGATTTTGGATTAAACATATATGTGTTAACTTGTGGTTGATTTCATCCGATTAGGACGTTAGACAGAAAAGTTGGTTTTTCTCACTTCTATAAATACTAACTCACTTGCCATTCTTTCAACACTTAAGAGCATTCAAATGAGATACTTTTGAGCAAAATTATATTGATTTCTTATCTCATTTATTATTATCAAATCATTTAGTTTTGAGATTTTTTTTTTATCAAATTAACTTTTGAAAATCTTCTCATCAAAGTTTTTCATTTGTTTACATTCATTTAAATTTAT
Organism: Fraxinus sp. D2006-0159; assembly: GCA_903798375.1. Taxonomy (NCBI): domain Eukaryota; kingdom Viridiplantae; phylum Streptophyta; class Magnoliopsida; order Lamiales; family Oleaceae; genus Fraxinus; species Fraxinus sp. D2006-0159. The sequence goes on along the minus strand of CAIGRQ010237447.1, from coordinate 5,654 downwards.
TTCTTTATAGCAAAAACTTTGATTGTCAGATCAAACTTTTTGAATCATTTCTTTTATCAAAGTTTTTTATTTCTCTTTGTGCTTAATTTATCTATATCAATTCTAAAAGAGATATATTTTTGAAGAAGATATTTGCACTTACATTACATAAACTTTTTCTTCTTCATTTGAAACTTTGATTGATTGAACTAAACTTGTAAAATTATCATATTCATCAAAGTTTCTTATTTCTCTCTTAGTGCTTAATTTATTACAATCATCAATTAAAAGAGAGATATTTTTTTAGAAGATTTTTGAACATACATTATATTTATTTCTTCATCTTCTCATTGATCTCTCTACTAGCTGACTTATGTGAGAAGAAGCCAACAGGCAACTTGGTGTAATGTGATGTGCCCCCACAACTTGCGCAAACTCGGGTTGGAGTTTGTACCATATTAATAGAATTAAAGCATCAAGCTTTCTCGTTATTGTCTCCATTTGTGCTGCCAACGCTATCATTGCGTCGACATTGTGTATACTAGTTGTTTTCCTCTTGACTTCCCTGTCGTTCGGCCACATCAATTGATTTTCTGCTATTCTCTCATACACCTCATAAGCATCGTCCAGTCCATAGTCATTAGCGATTCTCCCACCGAGGTGTCTACCATGTTTTTGAACTTTTGATGTATCCGTAGTGGAAGAGGTACACTTGAGCTTGCTTAGGAATGTCTAGATAAGGACACTTCCTGTCCAAACTCTTGTACCGTTCACATGCTTTTAGATAGCTCTCGAGGTCCCTCTGTTTAAATGTATGTATTTCATTTCAGATTTGATGAACTCGAGTTGGAGGGAAGAACTCTATGGTGAATTTCTAAACCATGTCTTTCCATGATTGCATGCTCCTAGGAGGTTGAGATAACATCCATGCTTTTGCGGCCTCATTCAGAGTGTGAGGGAATAGAGACATTCAAAATGTATCTTGTTACACTCCTTCGTTCGCACAGCATGATAAAGGCATGTATGTGTTCATGAGGATTCTATGTGGCCTTCTCTCAGAACCTGAATTCATGATAATTCTAGAAGACATCTGGTCTGATGTGAAAGTTAGCTTGTTCGAAGGGCGAGTAGAAGATCGAAAGTTGAATTAGAGCTGGCATTGGATTAATACAATCCTCCACTAATACCGACTCAGCAAGAGGTGGTTGCTGAATTGGAAGTATTGCTTCATGTAGTGCATTTTGAACTTGATTTTGATTTCTAGCCATTAACTTAAGTCTTCTTTGTTCTCTTATGCATTGTTTGAAGATCTTTTGAATCCCGAGATCTATAAACTAGTAGAGGCCTGCGAAGAATGAAACAAAAAAAGATTAGGTAACTCAATTTAAAGCCCAAAAACACTTAATATAAATTACTAAACTAAAAACAAAAAACTTGTTTAAGTGAAACCTGCAAGTGTACGGAATCGTTGTTCAAGTAATAATATTTGTGAGTTGGAAGTATCGTTCCTACGAGAAATAATGTCTAATTTGTAATTCAAAAGCTACTATTAAATTTGAAGTATGGTGACATCAAAAGAGTTGTGATTTGTTTGCTATTTATTCTAATTCTACTCTAATAAAGCGATAAAAAATGATTAAATCTAGCGTGAATATTTGTATTGGATTCATGTATTCCCCTATTTTCATATATTTCAATTCTCAATAATTAATCTATTCAATTCATGCATTTTTGACATCTGATAACACTAATGTGTTAAATGCTCTTTTCCAAGATACAACAACCTATGACTAACACGAAACGATCTTATTCTTAATCTGAATTCATATGAAAGTCATGCATTTAGTTTAGATTATCAATAAGATTGTAACTGTGAAAGAGATTATTCCTAATTCTAAATTTCATAATTCTAACTACACATGTTGATTTTACCGTATTCTAGACTTATTGTGCGTATTTCTACACTATAACAAGCAATTAACTATTCAATTGATGGCCAAACAACCAAATAGTGCAATTTGTATGTAAAATCAATCAAAAACACAAGAACTTCCTAAATTAACTTCTTGAATTGATATAAATGAAAATATGGTTCAAACACTCGTCAAATACAATTGAAAAAGCTAACCTAACTTGTTTAGACTTAAATTACAAAAGAACAATTGGAAAATTATTATCGGGAAGAAATAATGAAGATTGGGAATTTTCTACGTTCTTAATGTAAATCTTGAATTCGAATGAAGAATATTCAATATCCTATGCAAATCGCCCTAATTCCACGTTATTAGCCTTATTTTTCACCTCCAAAATTGATTAGAATCTATGGATTTTTTAGGTCTAGGGAAGTTCCCCACGTTCTGGACGGACTCTAGGTTATAAATGGTGCAAATATATCATACCAAAATTTGGCGAAACAAGAAAAATGGAAGAAAATCTTTCCTAGTTGGAAAGATATACATACGCATAGTATAAATTGAGTATACGCATAGTAGAATGATTTTACCTTAGATATTGTAAGTGTTTCTACACGTGTTTTCAATATCTTGTATGTCAATGTGAAGATTTTGGAATGTTAGATTGGAACGAATTTCCAGCCTACGGCATAATTAATATCTTGAAGAGTGAATCTAGCATTTTGTTTGGATTCCAGTCTCTTTGACACGAGTAGGGATGTCAATATGACTCGCCGATTTGGGCAGCCCGTGGCTTGACCCGAAAAAAGCCCAGTCAGGTCGGCTCATGGCTCGGTGGGACTGAGCCGAGTCTCGATAGAGCCCCATTTTAGAGCGTCGGCTCGAGCCCAAGCAAGCCACACGGTCGGCCCGTGAGCCTAAAAATAATAATAATAATAATAAACTCACATTGCACGTGCAAGTAGGAGCCAGACAACCACTTCTCTCTTAATTTTTTCTTTTAATTTTAGCTGTAATTTTTTTTATGTCAATATTTATTTATTATTTATAATACTTATAAATTGCACAAATTTTTAATTATTTAAAAATATATATATATTTGTCACGAATTTAAAAAAAATAAAAAATAAAATCGAGCTAGCTCGACTTGGGCTCGGCTCAACTCGCTAAAGCTCGAGTCGAGCCTAAATTCTTTGGCCGAGCTTTTGCTCGGCTAGGGTAAATTTTACCCGAGCCGAGCCCGAGCAAAAAGTTTCGGCTCGTGACTCGGCTCGTTGACACCCCTAGACACGAGTTAAATTATAAAAAATTTTACGAATAGGTTTTTTCTTGGTTGGAGAATCAATTGCTTCTGTGTTTGAGCATACTCGTTGATTGTGACACCATGTTTTACATTTTTATGAAAGCTTTTACCAAATATATTTGAATTTTAGCACTTTCCACTATGCTTCGTGATTTATTATTGATATGCCTTTTTATAACATATGGGTGCTTAAGCTTTGTGATAAACATTATCATAATTTTGCTGCGAGAGGTGTGAGCTAAAAGCAGTTCTGATATGATTAGATACACAAGCAATTGCTAGATACTCGACACTGTCATTGATTGTGTTTTATAGTGAAATCAGAATGATTGTGTTGTTGTGTGCACATGTAATACACACGACCATATCTATGTGCGTACGTTTCGCACACGTATTTATGACTTGTTTGACATAGTTTTTGAAAAGTCAAAAGCGCTTTTAAGACTCAAAAGTTGATTTTGGACCTGTTTTGCTAATTTTATGAAAGTGTTTCTTTTAGTTAGAAGAGTTTTTAGAGGAAGTTGATCCAATATGACTTTATCTAAAAGCACTTCCGACATAGGAACTACTTTCAAAAAATAGTTTACAAACAAAAATTAAAGTAACTTTCTTCAAAAACTCCTCCGCAAAAAGTAAAAGCAAAAGTTACGTCAAATGGGCCCTTATACCATGTGGGAGGAGTACATGGACGGGGACAGGGAGAGAGACACTAGAATTAGCCATCATTCGTGGAAATAATATTGTTTGGTGGCCGATCCTTGACAGGGAGACAAGAAATATTGAAACACGAGATGAAAGATGAGCAGTCTTTTGAGAATTGGATGTAGTTACATGATGTTTCAATTCTATGAATTTTTTTATTAAAGCCTTCTGCTTCTCTTCAATGAAAGTTTAATTTCTCATATCCTAAATTTTGGTCTAATTCCTATTGAATCAATGAAGAAGATATACCTAGATCAGGACTGGCCCAACTCTATGTTTTTCTCTCCCCAGTGTTTTGTTTATGTTGGCTCGTTAGCCGGTAATTTTGAGACCCTAGGCGACTCATTACATAAGACTCGTAAACGTAAATTTTTTACAAGTGTAGAAATACTTAAATATATAAACAAATAATATATTTATATTTTAAACGAAGACTTGGTAAATTCCAAAAGATAGATTCTAATGATATTGATTCGAGAACCTTTTAACAAATTTGAGATTTTGATGGATTAAAGTTTCGAGTAGGGCTAGGCTTGAAAACCACAACCTGAAAAATCGACCCGACCCAATCCGAAACGGGTATATCTTTTTAAAATAATTGTGAGTCGGGTCGGGTTTGCCCAAAACCGACCCAACCCAATGAAAACCCTATTATTCAACCCTTCCATCTCTTTTTTCATCTTTCATCAAAATCTCAGCAGCCCCATTAGATCCTAATGGCACTGGCATTTGTCCTCAACTCCAACAGAAACCAGAAGTCCAGGAGATTGTTGCATTTGTCCTCAACTCTGCTGGCATTACAAGGCCATTTCTCGGCTCGTCGAAGCTACATTGTTGGGCAGATTTAGGATCTGAATTTGCTTGGATATGACAATATATAAATTTAGATTAACTTCTTAGATTTAAACTTGAGACTTTCCATCAGTTTATACCGAAATATTTAATGAAAAAATTCTCATTAGAAGCAATCATGACATAGTTTCGTGGTGGCCCGGTTTTGGAACGGTTCGATCTAGAGCTTAACAAGCGTACAAAGTTTTAAGCTCGACATGACTCGTTGACATGGTTTGGGACGGATTAAAACGTATCTAGCTAACCTATATACTTGTACAAATTTCCTTTTTACAATTATTAGAAAATAAATGACCGCAGTGAATGAAATTCAATGTTATTATTAAAATAATAGTGCTGTGAATTATTATGCATTTATAATTTAAATGTTAAATTTTTCTATATAGATAATAATTTAATTAAATTAACATTTTACTACTCTAATTCTAAGGTTTAAAAAAAAAAAAGTAAAAAATTAAGCATGCTCTAAAACTAAATTTACAAAATATTTATTTATTTCCATTTTTTGCAATAAAACTTACATTTGCTTTTTATTGTATTTGTGTGAAATTTTATTTTAATTGTTAAAATGGATAAAATTCACTTATGTGTGGACACCTCCTGTGCTAAACGCTAATTTTTCCAATTAACGAGAAGTATCACTGATCGTCAGGTTTTACATGTTAGTGCTATTTTCGTCAAAGTTCTTATTATCTGGACCTGGGCTGGCCAAGCTTTATATTTTAGAGTTTTCATAAGGCCTTGGATGAGTCCGATTAATAGTTGTGGAAATTACACTAGACAAGGTATTTACTTTTGGCTTTTAAAAAATCAGGTTTATGTTTTATTTAATCAAAAATCAGGTTTTAATTTTTATGATTAATATTAATAATGATATTATAATATTAAATCAATCTACCCACCCC
>CAIGRQ010237439.1:0-18805 GCA_903798375.1 Fraxinus sp. D2006-0159 | reverse complement strand
ACCCTATGGAGTATACTGATGGATCAACCCAATCTCATGGCTTATGGTGCCATATCTATTAGACAGCAAAGACAATTTACTTGCATGTGATTCGTCGCAGAGTGGACAACGGGGAAAAAACAATCTTTAAGAATTGCCTAAAATTCAGAGCTCCATAATTTACACGATAATATTTTTTTTTCCATCAATTATTTGAACATACTATTTCTTAAATCGGCGAATGAATTGGAAGAGAACAAGACAAGATTTTAAAATCATTCTCTATACGAACTCAACACCTTCCATATATTTATTCAACAATTTCAAATATGCATTCAGATACGGACTTATAGTGACGCTCTACACTCGTCTATAATGCACTGAAGTATGTTGTTTAAAAAAAAAAAAAAATAGAATTGATTCTCTTTTTTAACTTTAAAATATACTTTAGCATGTTTAATTAACTCCTTAATTGAATATTTTTTAAAAATGATTTAACTGTTTTCTTGACATTGTCAAGATATGTTCTTTATGTATTCTTTTCATTGACATCGATCACAAAATGGTAAAATAATTTACTCCAACTTTTAATAAAAAAAATAAATAAAAAGCATTTTTACCTGTTTCTCGACAGCCTTAAAGCATCAAGGATTAAGCTAACTGTATGGTGCTTTTGTCAGGGATTTTTACAGATGATGAGATGGAGAAACTAAATTGACTAGTTTGAAGTTGTGTTTTTGTCCAACTGTCAATGAAATTCTGTCAAGTGTAAATATGTCAAATTGTTTGTAGAAATTTCTAGCAATGTAGCATAACTCGAGTATCAATGTCACACTCAAGGTGAAATTGCACTAGCTTCAATTTTGGTTTTTCTTATGAAAATACATTGTGAGCCGCTTTAAAATCTTTTGACTAAAATATACCCACTTGGGCCTAGTGGTGTTGTGAATTGTATCATAAGAATACGCAAGTTCCAAATTAATACAAAGAATAATGATATCTAATATAAGTGGTGTTAGAGTATCAATTTATATAATTACACTTGATATGTTTGATTAAATGAATCATGTAACATTATATTTAAGTGAATATATCATTTAATGACATGAGTTACCACTTAGATTAATGTTCGAAACCAATGATTCTGAATAACATTACTCCAATAAAAAAGACGCAAACTACTTTATGAGTAATTCCAACGAACCAGGAATCCAGAGTATGGAAGCGTGTGCACACACGGAGTTTTAAAAATTTGTCCAATCCTATCAAAATCAAACACTGCTATCATAATGGTGGCTATCCGCATCAGAAGCACGAAAACAAAGATTCCCCTATGTTTCAGTTGATTATTGCGTGCCACAAACTAATAAGTGACATTCAAGATGTCATCATCATTCAATAAAATTCGATGAGTACCCCAGCTTCAAGAAATTTCAAGAAAATGAAATTCAGCCTCTAAATCCCAATTGGAGAAGCCATTTCTAGTGGGCATCAAGAATCACACCAAAAGGAGATTAAAAGGTTCCATAAAGGTAGAGGGACTCATCCATCACTCAAACCTAATATCTGACCGGATCATTTGATTGGAAACAAGTTCAAAAGGTTTTATTTTGCTAAACTCACTGCTTGTGACACAAGAAAGATGAAAGAATAAGAAGCTTCTTGCCAGATATAACATTAATTAAAACCATGTCCTCAATGCTGCAGGCCCGTTGTGCTTTTTGTTAAAGAGCTTATTTAGCCCAAAGCTACTTTAGGTAGAGATGGCAACGGGGCGGGTTCGGGACGGGGCACCCTCGCCCCACCTCGTTCCGCCATGCCACTCTCCCACCCCGCCCCATCTTAGACGGGGCGGGGCTGATTCGGGGCGCGAATTTGCTCTGTTTCCTGCCCCATTTAATTTTTTTAATTTATTTTTTTACAAAATTTTTTTGTTAATTAATTTTTTTTAATTTTTAATTTGTTTTATTCTTCACGGGACGGATTCGGGGCGCTTCGGGGCGAGGCACGCCCCACCCCACCAACCCGCCGGGGCGGGACGAGTTTTTTTGCCATCCCTAACTTTAGGTAGCTACTTCTAAAAGCTGTTATAGCCAAATAAAACACTTTCATAAAATTATCCAAAACATGTTTAAACATTTTCTTAGTCTCGAAAATCTTGTCAAATGAGCCATACATATCCTATTAAATATTGACCACAGTCAAGGCAACTTGTTTACGAGTACATAACATAAAAAAATGTCAGGCAATCTCTGTATAATAAGAGCGACAATATAATAGGACTGAAGCCCCTGGTTTTAATGCAAATCACTATTAATATGTAAATTTACTAGTTCCCAGTAAAAGAACAAATTCATCGCGGCATTCTTGGAGAAAGGAGAAGAAATGACCATCTGGTTTTACTATATGGCTACATTGCACACAGTAGGTGCAACTAACTCTTCAAGTTCCATTTCATGATATCTAAAATCACAAATTAATAAGAACTAAGAGTTAAGATTAGTTTTCGTGGCATACCAGTAAAAAGAATAAATCAACTAAAAGTTACCTTTAAATGATAGAAGAGATTTGCACATGCAAAAATAAACGAGTAAAGTCTGAAATCATCAGATTGCCTGTTACGGTACCTTTGGAAGTATAAAAATAGTTCCCACTCTAGATTAAAACCAAATTCTCAGCTTATAGTGAACAAAATTCCTTCTTTTGAATATTATACACTCGTGAAAATGTGACACAAATCCATAAATAAAAACTAGAAGGGAACATACTATTAGCTTAGAGTTTGATAGCCTAGAGGACCTTGCATTCTGTCTTGCCCAGTATCATTTCTACCCATCAGAGAAGGAATCCAAGGAAAGAGCTTCTCGAGTTCCTTCTTTATTGTGCGACCCGTCTGTATCTCATTTATTCCAAACTTGGCTCTTTCTATGGCTTCCATTATATCTTCCCTCGCAACACAGTCAGCCCCTGTCGAAATCAATAAAACATTAAATTATAGACATACAACTTTTCATAACGTCCTAACAACATTCACAATGAAATATATAAAGAAATTATGCAGATAAGTAATGAGATTATAAAAACGGCCACCTAATCTAATGTCCAGTTTCAGTACAAATCACTTTTCTCCTTGAGAAGGCCTAAATCTAATGTTCAGCAGCCTCATTGACCAAAACATTCCCTTTGTCAGATACCATTCTTGAAATAGAACTTACAGTTATTGCCAAACATAGCTTAAAAATGAGCAACTAGGTGTCGGTCCATTCTTCCATTTATTTGGGTTTATAATTAATTATATTTCCCCCACTCTTCTTTTCCTCCTTGTTTGGGGGACCAAGGGGGTCACGGGTTCTTGCTCCCTACGCAATGCCATTGCCGTCCATTTAAGTGAAGATGCAACATATCAAAGTCCCGTTTACATCAAATTATGTTCTCTATCTAGACAGAATGCTTGTGTGAGACAGATAAACATCAGTTTTATATAAACCAGGGTGCGTTTGGTACACAGTATTGAATTGGACTGGACCAAACATCCCAACAGTGAATAAAAGAATATCATTTGCAATGTGAACCTGGGAAAATTTGACAGCAAAACAAAATTTAATCTAACCTCTTCGAGCAGCAAGAAGTGCAGCCTCATTGACTATGTTTGCCAGATCAGCCCCAGTAAGGCCTTGAGTCAGAGATGCGACTAGGTTGCAAACAAGGTCTGTGTCCTCCTCAAGTGGAACTCCTCTGAAATGTATAGCCAAAATCTTTCTTCTTCCCTCTTCATCCGGTTCTCCCACATATACTTTCCTTGAGAACCGACCAGGACGACATAGAGCTGGATCCAAGGCGTCTGGTCTATTCGTTGCAGCAATGACAACAACATCTATGTCTGACTCGAAGCCGTCCATTTCTGTGAGCAACTAGAAAGGAAACAATAATCATAAGGTCCAGTTTATTCATGAAACTATTGATAAAAATTACGTTAGTTTATGCGCAAACACATAATTGGAATTTGAGAATTGATGTGTGAAAGCAGTCCTGAGGAAAATCCCATGTAAGAAAATCCTTATCAAAGCATTATCCTTCTTACTGTTATTATTGGAATTATTATGCTAATTACTTTTATGGGGCTTACTGCAAGTGAGTTTCTCCCAATATTTTCCCCTACTTGAAGTCTTGAAAGAGTTTGAAGTTGGTTTAATATGAGCGAGGACATTATGGGGATTACTGCAAATGAGTTTGTCCAAATATTTTCCTACTGCAATTAACCATTATTCAAAGCTTATTTTACTTTCCGCTTTATCATTGTTTGACCTCCAATCATCAGTAGATACATACATATTTTACACCCTAAAATGTCAACATGATTGACTCATTTGATTCTCATTATCATAATTATGCACATCTTAAAACACATCTAGAAAACATAGTATCAAGCATCATAACTATGTTTGTCTGTTGTGTAACTAATCTGAATGTAGTTGAGCAATTTGGTAATTCCAGAGAGATGCAGCATTTGCGCATCAACGTAAAACTTAGCAATAAAAAGCAGAACATTTTGATTTAACACATAATAACATTTTGATTTAACACATAATAGAGAAATGCTGTGATATGCTTCTCAACTGAAAATTGAAAATACCTGATTCAGCGTTTGATCTCTCTCGTCATTGAAACTCCTACCGCGCTTTCCGCCGACAGCATCAAGCTCATCAATAAAAATAATCGACGGTGAATTCTTCCTCGCGACACTGAAAAGGTCTCTTATGCGAGCAGCTCCTCTTCCAACAAATAACTCTACAAATTCACTGGCAGAAACTGAAAAAAATGGTACACCAGCTTCTCCAGCCACTGCACGGGCTAGTAATGTTTTTCCTGTTCCAGGAGGACCTACAAGGAGCACGCCTCTAGGTAACTTGGCACCCAGCTTATTGTAATTAATAGATCCTTGAAGGCAACACACTATCTACAAAGAAGAAAATTGAGTGAGTTGCACTCAAATAAGAGCTATATTCTTGTGTGCTCTGACAAGTAAACAATTGAGAGAGAAGTAAATCCCTGATTTTGCTTTACTGTGAAGTGTGAAGTAGTTGTCCTATATAACATACATACCCACATAGGACACAAATTTTCCTCCCTTTGGAGGAGACATGTGAATCCAAACAATGGTCGACATATGAATTTTGATAATTAGACCAAACAAATTTTCCATTTAAGCAACCATTCTTAATGACCAACAAAGAGTATTTTTCTCAATTTTGTTTGAAATGTGTAGAAAGTCAATAACAAGAGCACGCTACACATGAATGAACACTAAACTTTTAAAAAGTGACATAATTTCCTATAATTTATATTGTGGTAAGATGCCATTTAATCGTGGCACACAAAATTATGGCTCAATTTTTCAATCCATTTTTCTATTATATTGTGGGAATAGTTTCTCTATGCTGCAGTCAGGTCAATTTTATATAGCTTAGGAGATGCAAACAAAAACAATCTACTAAATCCCATCTTAAAGATAGACAACCAAAATCATAAAGTGGAAAAGAAATAGATATTTTCCAGAACGCTTATGATACACGGACCACGAGAACGTATAGAACTTATAAATAGGTAATTGAGTAATAAACAAATGGATTGAGGGAGTGAGAGTTCAACTATGGATTACACTCTGGCGAAGTGGACCTGCGTGTATGAGTAAAGAAATTCTATTTTGATATACCTATTTCATTACATTAAAAATGTATATATCTTGCTCTACTAGAGGGTATCAAAATATTAGTATGCACAGCATGCCAATACTTTAGTGGTTAATTGAAATTTTAAGCAAGTACCTCATCTGCATAGCAGCAGTATGCTAAATTATAAAGTACATCAAACATAACAGAGAAGCTAATATTTGCTTAGAACAACCTATGGTTGCATTATTGTAGATAACTGAATTTGTTAAGAAAAAATAGTGGTTGCTCTAATGAAATCTGATTCTTGCACAATTTACAATTTCCTCTGATACGAAAATATTTTTACTGTAATGAAACTAGAACAATTATTTAGGGATGTGACTTTGTAAGAAGATAGCTCACCTCCATAAGCTCCACTTTTGCAGCATCAACACCATCCACGTCATCAAAGCAAACCAACTGGTTGCTGGGTTTTCGTTTTCTGGCTGGACTATTGGCAGCAGAAAGTTGACGGTATAGAAGCCACATTAAAGGAGTCAAAGGGATCCATAAAGAGAGCACCGTAATCAACATATTCCTCATAGACATTAAAACTGATTGAGGTGCAGAGCCGTATGCAGTCCCCTTTTCCCTCATCAGACTAAGAAGATAGCTCTCATCGTGATCAATCTTTCTTGTTGAGAACTCCCAAGAAGGGGCTGAAGTTTTAGATTTTTTCAATTTTCTTCCCTCTTGGTTTTGGTGAGCAATGCCATTGTTTGCATCACACTCCGATCCAGTCTCACTATAAGGAGTTGATTTATCGTCCACTGTTTGAGCATCTTCCGCATGCCGCAGGTTTGTATTATAATATATACGACGAGTACCCTCCTCAAACAAAACCTTTGTCACATTTCCACTTTGAAGGCTCATTATGAGATCTGAATATGGAACAGCTTTTGGAATAGGCATTGCAGTTAATTTGAGAAACAGAAAGCAAAGCCCTAGTACTACAGACACAGAAGTACATAGAGTCAATCTTTTAACATTCTTGCGAAGGAACGTTCTGAGGCCATTTAACACCGACCTGATCAAAACCCTTTTCAGTCTTCTTGACAATAATTGAAACCTAGGGCGCAATCTCAATGAGAACTTCTTTCTTATCTCATTATTTTCTCCTTTTACCAGATGGGTATCTACATTTCTGTTCTCGTTGGCTAGTGACCTAATCTTTTTACCACATAAAAACCTATGGTGAGATATACAACTATAATTCAGGCCCGATAAAGGCTTATATACTGAACTAAAGCAGTTCTTGGGCAGTGAACAAGATAGAGCTCTATGTCTCTCCAATAACTTGAAATTTCCCACATAAAGTTCACATTTTTCTTGGGCAATAAAAGATCCAACAGTGGAAGCAAGAGGAAAAGACGCCATCTTTCTATAAACAGTTCCACAAATTCTCCATGAAACCCCTAAAAATGTGAAGCCGATGCAAGATTCTCTTCAAGAATTCACTCACAGAAAGTGTAACTCAAGTGTCAAATTCAATGGTTTCAAGAACGTACCAGATAAACATATTACCTGAAAAAGTGGAATCCCCGGGATTAAAGAGCTTGAGTGCTTGACTGCGTAGTTTGAAAAGAAGGTATTTTCCGCTTGTCTTTTGAAGGGGGGTAAGATAAGAGCTTTTTTCAGAAGATTGCCTATATCTATACTGTCAGGGGCATTGATATTTTTAGGGGTGAAATGTATGGGCAAGTCCTAGTAGTTTATAATATTGTGCCTTTTTCTTGAAGAGGGTATGGACTATTGGGCCAATAGTTATTGATAAGGGAAATTCACATTTCAGGTGTATGATTTATATTATTTTAAAAGTTAGGTAGACAGTTTAACAATTTAAAATTCAAGTATTAAATAATTAATTAAAAATATTTATTAAGTAGGTCACAATTATACAATTAAGTTTATATATTATCAAATTAATTAGTTAGTCACGGTTAATTTCATCGATCACATATTTTCAAATTTGTTGGTCATTCAGTCACATAATATCAAATTTTTAGGTCATAATTAAATACTTGATCACAGATAATCAAATAACTGATCACACACCATTGGCACTACCATTTCAACCACTTTTGACCACCCTTATCCCGTCGCCGCCATCACCACCACGGCCTCACGACAACCAGTACCAATACCACCATCGCAACAACCACTACCACCATACAAAACACTACCACCACTGCCGCATCCAACCACGAAACACACCACCACCACCGTCGCATCCAACCACACAAAACACCACCATCGTGTCAACACCACCACCAACCACACTGCTGTGTACAAAACACCACCACGCCGTTATTCACGCCGGCAACGTCGAGATGCTGCCGCGAATTGCGGCAGCGTCGTCGCAAAGCTGCCGACAGTAAGGGAAAAAATGTAGAAGTATGCCCTGTAACTTTAGACCTGATTTTTAAAAATTAATGTTTAAACACTTGATTTTATGTAATTACCATTATTAATAAGATGGATTCTTCAGACAAATAACCCAATTTTTCCATCTTGTTTCAAAATATACTGGAAAATATTACAAAATGTGGAGCATTATCTTCAGTAAGATACACATAAGGGTAGTGTATCTTCAGGAAAAAATGTAGAAGTATGCCCTGGTGGATTTATTAGGTAACAAGCATCAGGATTCCAAAGAAAGGTCTCCCCGGATGATTACAGGATAAAGTTATGATAACAAGTAGACATAACGATTGAACATATAGAAATAATCGGTTGAACAATACATCAAATTTGGAAATTGTTCAAGTATAGATCCACCAAAAAAATCAATATAGGAGTAATTGAACGTCCAAATGGGGTTAAATAGAGATGGAGTAAAGAGAAATTTGAAGAAATATGCTCATAATCTTACTAGAAATATTATTGTAACAACAAGAGGTAATACATATGGAACATCTTAAAGGATTAAAGTGACACGCAAAACATGTTCGATATAATTCCACCAAGACACCAGTAAAGAGTTTGAAATTATTAATTTGACAAACATTGAAATTAACGTTGAACCGGTTAAATATTATTGAATATTTCGAACAGATGTATATCCGGCTTCTCACTGGCATACTTGAATAGCTGAATCGCCATATTGTATTGAGTGTTCACATATAGAGACTAAACTTTGAAAAGAACGCTGGGGTGGATTGATAGATTAATATTAGAATATAATCGTCTTTTGAACAAGAAAGGGAGCTTTTGATGGCCAAGTACAAGCCTAAAAAGTAACAGACTATGTTGAGGATGACATTCCAACGGCGTCCATAGATTTAGGACTAGTGATGCAAATCTTCCTTCAATTTACTAAGACAACCTTATTTGTTATAATCACCTACTCATTCATTACATGCTTTTGTACCATGTCATTCTAATTCTTGTACGCAAAAGATTGTCGATATAACTTCCTAACAAAAAATTATATATTATATTTACCTAGATTAATAAGTGTTGGGCTTGCATTGTCCAAAAACTTTTTGAGGAAAAATGAGCGACTTGAACAATTTACATCAAAATTATCCATTGATCCCTATTGAAAAAATAAAATGTCATTTGAGGATTAACACTTTTATTAAGTGTTGTTCATGACAACTTAAATTGAAGGAGGAATTGAGACCCTTGGATCAGTATTAAATTGATGGTTGTGAATCACCCTATATAAAGATGAAATCCTAGCATATTTTCACAACACTCTCGACAACTTTGTGCTTTATCTCTCGTAATATTTTCTTCATTCTTTTTTACTGCATACTACTACTTTGTGCTTGTCTTTTGTGGACATTTTCTTCATCTACGGTGAATGAGTTCCTTGTCTTCTATGTAATTTCAAAGGCCGATCTTCTTTGTGTTGAAATAGAAATTGGATAGTAGAGTTAGGGTATCTTAGTGTGCATGCATAGAGTTAGGATAAATGAATTGTGTGGGCCATTTTCACAGAATTTTAATTGTGGAAACAAAAATTGAAAGTTATAAGATTTTTTTGGAAGTCATGAGAAAATTTTGGGCAAAATTTGAAATGTGGGCAAAATGTGCCATAATCTTTGTAGATCCATCGGTGGAGTTGAAGTAAACTTTTGTATGGACAGCGTTGGATTCGAAGTCGAAATCCATTTCTTCCAAGCAGAATAATTTAAAGATAACATGTCAAACCAAACTTCTGATTAAAAAATGAGGTCTCAAGAGTATTGTGCATACCAGCTCACAAGAAATGGTTCATTACATATGTCTTCTTTATCTTACAACTTCCAAAATTTCAGAATGGAATATTTTAACCAAAAGCCAATATGCTTTTTATACTTTGCAAATAACTATTGATAGGTATTTAATTAGTTATCCACAAGGATAAACTAAAGCGTGCGTAAATACACGCGATAATATAATGACTTATATTCAAGTGTCATAGGTGAACAAATGACTTGTATACACGACTGTTTTGGCATTTCGTTTTAAAAGATCAAAATAAGTTTGTATGTTTTTCATATGAATATCGAAATCATATGTTTACTTGTCAAAAATGATGCCAATGAAAAATTGAAATTCAAAGTGTATCAATTAAAATAGATTTATGTATTGAATGAAAAACTATTAAAGTTTGTCCCATATAAAAAAATAGACAAGGCAATAATTATTTATATATAGTCACACTTGATTTTGTGTAATCGTAGAGGCTAATCATGGATCGAATTAGCACCTCGACCATTGAACTTGTGTACGAGTGTGATCTGCGTACTTGAATGTCGAATCGAAATTAACCACTTAATTGGGTATACGTTTTGCCCCTTTCTTTCTTTTTTTCTCTTTCTTTTTTTTTTTTTTACTATTTTCAACTGACTTTTTAGCTTCTTCAACTTTTGAAACTCATATGTTTATTGCCATGTTAAAAATGAGAAACACACAAAAAAAGTTCACCTCTCAAACACTATATTGCATACTCTGTACTATTTGAAACTTTTATTTGGGATCCACTGCTCATTTTTATATGTATATAAATACAATTATTTATAAAGAGAGAAGCCAAATATTAAGAATTTTTTTGTGAAAAGTGATTACAAAAAGTCTTAAGTTATAAATAGATGGGTAATTATATTCATAAAATATTTTTTTATATTTGCATCACATTTAAATTATAAAGAAGGTTTCCAATATTTGCTCACTTTTGCTTTTATGTCTTCAACTTTTTTCTCGTCGCATTGCCGTTCATAAACATCAATTAATTAATATTTGCTCAAATTTTCTTTTATTTCGATTATTTAAAAATACAAGAAATAAATATGTCTTTTTGACTCTCATAACAAACATTTTGGATGAAATCGTCTTATGGTTGATGATAAAAAAAAAATATAAAAATGTTGAGAACACAAATGTATATATAAAAAAAGAGATATTTATTAATAAACTATGATCTAGTTAACAAAATTTGTGGTGTGAATATATTTACCCTAAATAGATAGAAATTAATAATGAAAAAGTGAACAAACAATTTATGAAATGTGAAACGTATCAATATTAGAAGGTGGATTTGTGTGGAAACATGAAGGCCCGAATTTTTCATGGAGCAAAATAAAAGAGAGAATTGAAATCCAACTCATTTTTGGTCTCTCCATTGCACCGTCACATTAAATGGTGTTTTGTGTAGATTAAAATCATATTTTAATTTGATTGTGATAGAAGTTTTTGAAATGTATAGTTGAAAAGATGTGGAACCCATGAAAGATGTGGTTGAAATTGATTATTTGACTTTAATTTAGATTAAAATCTGATCCAAACAGGTCCAAAATATATATGATAGTACACGAGTCACGTGTCAACCCAATTTTCATTTCTCTTTTTAATTAAAATCATACTTTTACAAATTTTTCCCCAAAAAGATAATATTGCAGATATTATGGGAAAATATAACAGGAGTCCTAAAATTATTAGGATTTTGCTAGTGTGCATAGCAAAATCAGTGGGCCCCCAATAGAGGGGTGTCATTTGTCAATTATGACACCCCTAGAGTACATTGGTATGTACAATAGCAAAATCCAAAATATTAAGAGTTCGTTTAATTCAAAGATGAAATTTGGATGGAAAAAAAACAAATTGTAGAGAATTAAATTGTCTAGAACTTGTTTTATTGGGAATTGCCAATTAATTGTGTTTGATTGATATAATTTTCCACTTGAAAAATGTTGAAATTTTCTATCTTTTAGTGTTCGTTTGAAATTATTAATTAAAGGGATAAAATTTCTTACAATTGAGGATAAGATTTGTATGGATTGTCAAAACTACCTAAAAGATGAGAATTGGAATTCCACATAAACCAAGAAAAGGGGCAAAGAAAAAAATTCCATGAAAAAAAGTGCCATCAAACATGATAAAAATTCCAATTTTTATAGAAAAAAATGATCTATCAAACAGACCATAATAAAAGTGAGATAAACATGGAGGGTAGAATTGTGAATATAGGGAGAATACATGGTTGGGTTGTACACACTATTTGCCCTATAAATTGAAATTTCATTTTTCATGGAAAAAAATGGCCTGTCAAACCGCCCCTAATAAAAGTGAGATAAACATCGAGGGTAGAAGCGTGAATATAGTGAGAATACGTGGTTGGGTTGTACACGCTTTTTGCCCTATAAGTTAAAATTCCATTTTTCATGGAAAAAGAATGGCCCCGAATAAAAGTGAGATAAACATGGAGGGTAGAAGCGTGAATATATTGAGAATACGTGGTTGGGTTGTACACGCTTTTTGCCCTATAAATCCCCGCATCCGCTTCCTTTCACTCATATCACAATTATTTGTTTCCCCCCGTGTCAAAAACCGTCTTCTTTCCGTTTTAATATTCGGTCGAGAATCGAGATCTCTCAAAATCGGGATTTGTTTTCGATCCTATTCAAATTCGTCGCATTAATCTGTAAGTTTATTTCATAACCCTTTTCATTTTATTGTTTTATATCGTGATTTGATGTGCGTTCTTTAGATCGGCGATTGGATTTTGCTTTATTTTAGTTCCTAGGGTATAATTTTATTTGTGTTGATTTATTGTTTCGTGTCATCATTAGAAGTGTATTCTTGATGTTTTTATGACATTTTGGTTTACTTTATTTCTAGGGCTTGATTTTGTTTATATTGTTTTATTACTTAATATTATGATTTGATGTGTATTATCAGGATCTTGATAGATTTTGTTATTGTTAACAAGGTTTGATTATTGAAGCTTTCTGAAAGAAGGAAGATTTTAGTCTGCCTATCTCTCATATTTCCAATCGTATGTATCATTTCTTGGTTTTCTTTTTAGCCCTTCGATTTTTAAATATTATATGAACCATACCCACAGAGATCTATATGTTCGTGGATGAATTTCGGCTTTTGCATTGGACATTCATTATACAACTGATCATTAAAATTCAAAAATTGATATGTTTATTTAAAACTTCTATTATTTTACTGTAGTTTTTCTCTTAGTGTTTTCAACTGAAGAAAGAGTGAATCCGGTTTTAGATTTATATGTGGGGTTTAGAGGTTTCTTTTTATGTGAATCTAGAAACTTTGCATAGCAGTTATTAAGTTTAATTATGTTTTATTGGTAGAAGATGGGAAAAAATGTGTTTGAAATATTAGTGTATCATGTCCTGTTTGTCATTTTAGTGTGTTTATTCACCTTATAACCTTCCTCCTCGAATTTTTCTATAATTCCTTTCTTTTTTTCCCATTACTGTTCTCCGATGTTTAATTTCTTACTAACCCTTCATTCCTATTTTATCTCTGCTGCTATCATTAGGTGATTGTAAAACGCTGATGATAGTTTCCAGGGTTTTTATCAGCATTAATGTAGAGCTCATCTAGTTTCTGACTGTGTCTGCTATGCTTGCCTATCACAGTTTCCTCTTAATAAGTTAAATTGATGTTCCCATCCGGTTTTGATACTGGTCTTGATTGTTTTAACAGCTGAAACCGAATGATCTAATGGAATCAAAAGGTGGGAAGAAGAAGTCTAGTAGTAGTAGTAGTAAATCCTTATTCTACGAAGCTCCACTTGGATACAGCATTGAAGACGTTCGACCACACGGAGGAATCAAGAAATTCAAATCTGCTGCATACTCTAACGTGAGTTTGATTTCTTCTGTTCTTCTGATTTTTAATTTTCTTAGATCGTCATGGAATTGCCCTTTTTTTAATTGTGCTTTCCTTATCTACAGTGCGCGCGGAAGCCATCCTGAGATCTGTCTGGTTGTGCAATAACCACCAGAGGTGGTTCCGGGAACAGTGTCTACATTAAAATTCAGCTACTGTCTTTGTTTAATTTTTTATTTCCTTGTCCTTGTCCTTGTTCTTGCTTTCCACATTGCTCCTTTCGTCTAAGACAAAATGGCCTTTCCAGTTTCTGCAATTGGATTTGAAGGTTACGAAAAGAGGCTCGAGATTTCTTTTTACGAACCTGGAATATTTTCTGACCCTGGAGGTCGTGGCCTCCGATCTTTGGCCAGATCTCAATTGGACGAAATTCTAGATCCAGCTCAATGCACCATTGTGTCTTCGTTGTCTAATGATGAAGTCGATTCATATGTCCTATCAGAGTCTAGCCTCTTTGTGTACCCATACAAGATAATAATTAAAACTTGTGGGACTACAAAACTGCTGCTTTCAATCCCACCCATCCTCAAACTTGCGGATATTCTCGGACTCACCGTGAATTCTGTTAGATACACCCGTGGAAGTTTCATATTTCCTGGGGCTCAGCCATTTCCACATCGTAGCTTTTCTGAAGAAGTAGCTGCTCTAGACGTCTATTTTGGCAAACATGGGCTGAGCAGCAAGGCCTATGTGATGGGTGGTGCTGATAAAGATCAGAAATGGCACGTCTATTGTGCATCAGCTACCCTGACCGATGATCTGGGTCCGGTGTACACCCTAGAAATGTGCATGACCAATTTGAACCAGAAGAAGGCCTCTGTATTTTACAAGACTCAATCAAGCTCCGCAGCTATCATGACTGAAGCTTCTGGGATCAGGAAAATTCTCCCGGATTCTGAGATATGTGATTTTGATTTTGATCCCTGCGGGTACTCCATGAATGCTGTTGAAGGTGCTGCAATATCTACAATTCATGTGACTCCAGAGGATGGCTTCAGTTATGCAAGTTTTGAAGCAGTTGGATATGATTTCAAAGTGGTTGATTTGTCCCTCCTGCTGGAGAGGGTACTGGCTTGCTTCCAACCGGCCAAGTTTTCTGTAGCTTTGCATTCTTCTTTTGCTGGGAAGGACCTTGATCTGGACTTCGCACTTAATTTGAATGGATATGTTTGTGGAGAAAGGAGCTTTGAAGTTGTTGGTCTTGGAGGATCTGTTAACTACAGCAGCTTTACCAGTGCTGAAAACTGCGGTTCTCCAAGGTCAATTATGCAATTCGTCTGGGAGGAGAACCAGGACAAGAAAGTCGAGAAGAAATAATTATGAACATGGTGATTTATCATCGTTTACTGGTTTTTTCTCGACTAAGTAGTAGTGTCTTAATATTGTGTAGCGTCTCCGAGTGTTGGAGCATCAATAAATGAGTTTATATTTTTTTTTTCAATAAAATCAGTTGACTGTGTAGATGGTCCTGATGTGTGTGATGAATTTTCAGAAGGCTGAGATGTAACATTGACACTGTTTACTCGTTCCTATTTCCAGTTTTTACCCGTTTTGTATTTGCTCATTATAACATTCTCTGATGCATGCTTAAAATCATATTTATGTTTGTTGCCGACACACATTGTAAATTTGGTCATGGACCTGTAAAATAAGTCTATTCTATAATAAATAATTCTTTCTTTAGGGGAAGTTTAAAATACGTCAATAAATTTTAAAAATAACATTGGTGCTTCTCAGAAACTGTGCTTTTAAGCTCGATTAAACATGCTTTTATGGAGATCAGGCTTTTTATCCTGCTCGAATTTGTTCTGCAGCATCATATTCTCTGAAAAGAACACATTCCATGAGTAGTTGAATTGAAAAACAAAGAAGCTGAATGGTTAGAATCAATGAAAACAGTTTCCACTATAAACTTACTGCAAGAGGTTGTTTTATTAGTAAAGCTGAATGTTTTTATTCTTTTCTGGTGAATTCTCTAATTGGTTTACTAATAGAAAAATGGTTATTTTTCTTGGGCACCGCGTGTCCATTATGGACACCATTATGACACCCTGTACTTGTAGCACATCCCAAGAAGGAAGTAATTTACATGCACTGGCGTTTCGGCCTCGTGTTTAGTGTATTGCCCCAACCTTTTCCTCATCTAAGAAATATTGTCATTTGGTTGCTTATTTCAGAGCTTATACTTGGTTAGTGTTGACACCAAAATCACAATTTCCATCACCATTTAAACAGATTTATGCATCTCCTTATGCATCTTAAGAGGTTCAGGCAAAAGTAAACAATCCAGAAGCCATGCAAGTGTGGATGTGATCAAAATTTTGATAATGAAGAATCCAACACTTAATCAACAACACATATTAAAAAGTGTGCAGTCATGTGATCAAAGCCCACATAGCATGGCGATTGCTCAATAGCAACTAAATTCATATTAAGCGATCCTCAAATGTATAATTAACAAGTGAGAATTTACCACATATTGAACACTGCATAAATGACTCCCAAAAGAGAATCAATTTTAGCTCTGAAGAACTAAAGATTTTTAGAAGCATTAAACTGGTTCAAGCCCCCACCCTTTTCTTCCATTAGGGTTTGTCCTGTCCACCCAACATTCACCCCCCACAAACCAAAATTCTAACACGAAAACATTATCCACTTTTAGCCCCTGTTTGATGGCCATTACTTTAAAAAAAAAAAAAAATGAAGTTTTGAATAGTGATTTTTTGGAGGATATGCGATTACATTGTATGGAAAAAATTTGAGTTTACGTGCATAATATTTTATTGTGTAAATTTGTGATTGAAAATGAGTATGAGAATTAAAGATTTTTGTTTTAAAGGGAGACAGACATGGGCTTAAATCGGTTGACTTTTGAATGCAATATCAATGATCATCATTATCTAACCATGACTGTATGTTCTGATCTATTAACTTATATTCTTATGCTTGTGAGTTGTGAAGGTATCTAACATACCTTGTAACTTAAAACATATATAGCACGATTGTCGGGTACTACTTCTCTNTGACTTTTGAATGCAATATCAATGATCATCATTATCTAACCATGACTGTATGTTCTGATCTATTAACTTATATTCTTATGCTTGTGAGTTGTGAAGGTATCTAACATACCTTGTAACTTAAAACATATATAGCACGATTGTCGGGTACTACTTCTCTCAATTACCCCTAAACATCATCACAAGTTGAAAGCATTTTTCTTTGCAGCTAAATTTTTGTTCTTGAGAATTGACATTTAAACTTAAATCTTAACAAACAAATTCAAGTGTTGATTATCAACAATCCGTGCTACCATTCGCACAAAAAATTAATCTTTAAAATCACAAATGCACCCATTTTTGTTCCATGGAACAACGACAAAAAACTAATTCTAGATCCTTGTATATTTGGAGCCAGCTATGTGAATCTTTTTTTCTCCACTTTGTTCGGTTCATTGTTATATGAACTAATTGACCTCGAAACTTATAAGGAACCCTAAAGCAGATATGCCCGTAATTGCTCGGGAAAATGCAAGTTAAATGGTACAATTCAACATTTACAAATCTGTGGATTCATAAACTAATAGATTATATATAAAGGGATACCCACATATATTTCAAATTTGAAGGAGCAAAGAAAGAAGGAAAAACCCCATTTCAGGGAGCAGGGAATTTTCCATCTCTGAGGTTTCTTCAATATTTTTCCTTTTCTTCAGTTTCTTGGGTGAATTTTCTTCTGACATAGTGACATGTCTCTTTGCTGTTCCTCTTTATGAGTGTGCTGTAGATGAAGGCAGGGAGGGATTTTCAGTGAGGGCATGATTTAATTAAAGATAAAAAATTTAAAACAAGGTAATTTTGTATAAAAGTCGATCTTACTACATGTACTTAAAAATTTAAATAAGGGATTAGGTAATGCAACATGAATCTCTACAATTTGTCAATTTAAAATAAAGTCAATTTTTTCATCGAGTCATTTTATATAATTTTTTATATACCATTTTTATGTACAAGTAACATAATCCAATATTACATGGACCAAAGATACTAATCCTATGATCTATCCTTGGACTAAGGACGGACACAGAAACGTTAACTTACAGTTTGGTTCTCTTCGAGTTTGATGAAAGATGGGGGAAAATATTAACATTTTTGGAAAAAAAAAATAATAATAATGAAAGGGATAACTTGTCTTGGAGGGCACGGACCAAATGAAGGATTGTAATTAACAGCAAGAACAATTTTACCTACTCGAGGTTGATTTTTTCAAACCTTCCTAGTCATAAGGCCATGAATGTGATCTTCCCTTCCAATAAGGATTTTTTTTACCTAATGGTATTACACGTGGCGAACATGCATTGGCTTCAAATGCTATAAATACAGAATCCTGCAAGCAATGAAATTCACCCAGCAATTATTTCCTTCTTTTAATTGTGTGTATTCGATTTACTCAATTCAATTATCAGTACATGGATAATTCCCAGAACCTTAGTTACCAAGCTGGCCAGGCCAAGGGCCAGGCTCAGGTAAGTACATGAGTTTTTCGTTTTGAAATCCACAAATCGACAATGATTCTATTTTTATTATATATCAGGAAAAAGGTAGCCAAATGATGGAAAAGGCCAGCAATGCTGCACAATCTGCTAAGGAGTCCCTACAAGAGGTCATATCTCCTAGCCATTATACTTTCTCATATTTCAAAGGGTTTTGCTAGAGTGATTGGACGAATAGCGAATCTCTATTTCAAATAGCGTACGAATTTTATATGTGAATAAGTACGATTATCATTTTTTTTTTAATTGTGTTTAGGCTGGACAACAAATACAAGCCAAGGCACAAGGTGCGGCTGACTCGGTTAAAGATGCAACTGGCATGAAAAAATAAAGCTCCCTCCCGTGGATCTTTCTTGGTTCCATTAATAACTCGAGTTTTATTGTTATCAAATCTGCTTCAAATTTTTGTTTTGTTTTCCTTGGTTAGGACCAA
>CAIGRQ010237410.1:0-16510 GCA_903798375.1 Fraxinus sp. D2006-0159 | reverse complement strand
TTTTTTTTTTGAATTGTTTAACATTGCGATACCATGGATGAAGAAAAGCGGAAGAATGGAACAATAAGTAATGGAGTGGATACTGCATAAGCCACGTTATGTAGGTAAATAGGAATAATATTGTTCATTCTATAATTAATTGACCTCTAACAATATTTTGCAAACACACTATCCAATTATTAAAAGAAATGAAAATACACAGTTATACCAAAAAAGAAACTAAAAAATAAAATTTTTATTGTGTATAAAATTTCATTGGAATTTACTGAATAAATTCCCTTTTCACGAGGAAAAACATTGTATCTCCTGTCTCTAAATATATGGAAAGAAAAAAAAATCAGGGAAATTTGTTCACAAATATTCACAACGATTTTCTTTCATCAATGGTCAAAGAAACATACACAAGAAGCAAAGCTAATTAGAAGCCAGTCAAAATTTTGCGTCCTCATTGCCGGTAAAACCATTCGTTGTCAAATATTCGTTCTTTTTTTTTTTTTTTTTTTTTTTTTTTTTTATAACTCAGGTGTTCAAGTTTCACCCAACTAATCTTGAGAAGTGGCGGTCTTTCCCCTTGGTTCGTCACTCGGGTAAATCCGGATGCAATCACAGTTTATAGACACTTGGGCCAAACATTCCGGAAGCGATTCTCCTCCCTGTGAACCTCCCTTTATGACGTGTGGACAGGACCCCTGGAGGGGAAGAAGATGAAGAGTAGCTTAGATTTTTTTTTTTTAATTTAATTCTTTTATTTTAATGTTTTTTCATATGAAAAAAGTAAATTTACATATTTACCCTTTAAAAATTGGTTAACAATTGGTAAGACATTTAAATATTGGTCAACTAACAGTCAAATTAACAATTTCTGTCAATTTGGACTCCGAGTATGAATTGTTTAAAGGTTCGGTACCGTGGGTGGTACACATAAAAGATTTGGGCAAAGTCTGCTAAAATGTGAAATGTTTGATACCGTGGCTGCAATTTTCCCTATTTTTCATAGTTGCAACTGTCAATTAAACAAATCCTGCTAAACAGATTTATAAGAATTTTATACATACTTTCGAAATTACCGATAAAATGATAAGTTTCAAAATTATAATTACATGTTATTGATAGCATCTTTATTGGATAAAGCCATTTTTTACTTTTGTACATATAAAGTCATTTAAAAACTTAAAGTTAAAGTCAAATAAAGGCCATTAAAAAGGAATATATATCAAACGATAACTGTATATATCATGTCAATTTATATTTTTATATTTTACTTCGATGAAATTAACTAGTATGGAGATTCTTTACAATGGTATTTTAGGTATATTAACTTTAATTTGGATTATATATGACTCAAAAAGTGATTAGAGGATGCATGTGATACTCAAACTAGAATATGAAAGATTAGTATGATTTTTTAAATGTAAGGGAATGTCTCTGATGTTTCTATTTATAATAAGAACTTCAAATTGTATAATTATGTATCATCACAATACAGCGAGCAATCATTAATGCAATAAATTTTATATGCATATCCATATTCATGGTGTTTGATAAACATTTTTTAGAAGAGAATGCATTTTTTTTATTTATTTTTTTTTTTTTTGTGATGTGATGGTGAATATGTTGTTGAAAAAGAAGGAAAATTTATTAATATGATGAAAAATATTTTTTTTTTTGAAGAATATATGGTTAAAAATGAATAGAAGAATGAGAATGAAAAAAATAAGGTCAGGCGCTTAATATTCGAAATCCCTCCATTTTTCAGAAGAGAATGCATTTTATTTTTTATTTTTTTTGTGATGTGATGGTGAATATGTGGTTGAAAAAGAAGGAAAAGTTATTAATATGATGAAAAATATTATTTTATTGAAGAATGTGTAGTTGAAAATGAGTAGAAGAACGAGAATATGACTCAAACAGGGACTTAATAAAAATCTAATATATCAATTTTATATATAAGAAGACAGAATCTATCAATCTATATTCACATAACTACATATGTCAATTTTTACTAGTCAAATGCATTCAAAGCATAATGCTAGTGTGTGGATGCTTGCTTATAAGCAATCATACTCACTATCCATTTACACGCAAACAAAAGAAGAGAACTGATGACAACTCTCTTGTCTTTTTGTTCAAGATTCATTACTGTAAGAAACCTTTGTGAAAATTACATTATTAGAATAAACTTTTGAGAATCCACTTCCATAATTCAATTTGACGATGTGCAATGCACAGAATCTTAATATGTGGTACCCACCTATTATGAATTCTTTAGATCACAAGATAATGGGGATAATGAAATAAATAAGAAGAAATTAAACACCAAGATTTACGTGGAAACCCAATACGAGAAAAAACTACAGGTAGAGAAAAAAAAATCCACTATAATCAATAATAATTGTGTTTGCAATATCAAGATCTCAATTGAAATCTAAGACATCTAACTCTCAAGATGTTTTTGAATAATCATGTGTGTAGATACAATGTGTGTGTATACATGTATATAAATTTATTTAAAAATATGTCTCATGATATTCATGCCTGTGTCTATATCCATTGCAAACTAAAATTCTATCATCCGTCCTGTTTGACATCCTTCACTTTCATCGTGTTAGGTCCAGATTTATAATTGGCTCTTCTCATGCTCAAAATCATGGCTATTGAGTTTTAATTAAAATCAAAAGAGTCAGGATTGGTAGTATAGGTCTTGAAAGAGTCAAAGATGGATCAAGGAGAAGAAATCACTACAAAATCGCTCGATAACGCTTTCTACCCGCTCGAGTGTAAAAAGCATAAGCATGGCCGTTCATTAAGCACACCCTGGTGCTCGAGGGGCGGACTTATCGCTCGCTAGCCACGATGGAGTTCGCTCGAGCGATGTATTTATATGGCCAACCATAGTTCGCGATTTTGAACATATTTTACAATTCTAGAACCTCAAGCACTTCATATTATATAAATCCAAACCATAATTCGTCCCAAACTATCTCTGTTACTTTGCTTGAGCTATTATTCATTCAAGAGAACATCTTAGAGAATCAAATATCAAATCCATAATTCTTTTAATTCAACCAAAAAATCAAAATACAAAAGATCAAATTCTGAAGTTGGGAAGAGACAAATGGAGTTCTAGTTGTTCTAGAACGAGTTCGTTATTGTTAATCCACGGAAAGGAAAAAAGTCTAGAACGAGTTCGTTACTAATGTTTAGTTGCTTCTGGACCAACTGTAAGTTATCTTCTCTAGTGAATTGTTTTTTGCAAGAAAATAAGCACTTGTTTTAGTATTTATTTAAGGGGAATTATATAATATATAATTTAAGGGGAATAGTTGATACATTGTTGAGTTAGGGAGAGTTATTTTGATTTTTGGATGGAATGTTAATATTGATATTGTGTTTAGTATTTTGTTGATATTGATATTGATATT
Source organism: Fraxinus sp. D2006-0159 (assembly GCA_903798375.1). Lineage (NCBI taxonomy): Eukaryota > Viridiplantae > Streptophyta > Magnoliopsida > Lamiales > Oleaceae > Fraxinus > Fraxinus sp. D2006-0159. Next base: position 13,088 of record CAIGRQ010237410.1, on the reverse strand, counting down.
GTATATCTCATCCAGTCTGGTTTAATTTATAAGTTATCGATACACATAGTATTACATATTTTGGTATTACATAGTTTATACAACTTAGTTATGTGCTTAATTGTTAGTTTCTACTTTTACACGTGATATTGTTGATTTCATGAATTTCAGGAAGCAAGTATGACAAGCTATTGAGTTGAAGTTTTGGAAATTGTCTTTAAGGTATTAGTGTTAGGTTGTGTTGATTTTAATTTTGAAATAAATTAATTTATCACGGAATTCCAAATAGGAAGTTTGTTAGGTCCAAATTTGTAATTGGCTATTTCTGTATTCAAATCATAGTTATTGAGTTGTAATTAAAGACAAAAGAGTCGAGGGATAGTAGTACAAATCTTGAAGGAGTCAAAAATGTCAAAGATGAATCAAGGAGAAGAAATCGCTGCAAAACAGCTAGATGACTGCTTGTGTCAGCTTGAGCGTAAAAAGCTGAAGCACAACCACTCATTACGTGATACCTAGTGTTGGAACGACGGATTTATTGCTCGCTAGCCATGAGGGATTCTACTCGAGTGCGTATTTTTATGGCCAATCCTAGTTCGCAATTTTCAATAGATTGTATAATCTTATAGAACCTCAAACACTTCATGTTATATATACCCAAGCCATAATTAGTCTCAAACTATCTGTTACTTTGGTTAAGTTTTTATTCACAATAATGTTATTTATCATTATAATGATAAAATATCAATAATGTGGCAACATAGGTGGAACAGTGGAATATGATAATTCAAATTTCATGAGAGAGAGAGAAGGGATTGAACTGTCATATCTCATTATTCTACCTAGATTGTCACATCATCGATTTTTCATCATTATAATGATAAATAGCATTATTCTATTATTCATTCAAAATAGCATCCTGCAGAGATCAAACATCAATTTCATAATTCTCTTGATTCAATCACAAGATCAAAACACAAAAGATCAAATATCAAAAACTAAAAACATTTACCTCCACCAATAAGCTTTCAGAGTTATGAAGTTGGAAAGAGACGGCTGAAGTTGTTCCAAAAAGAGTTCGCTCTTGGTAATCCACGTGGAGGGAAAATAAGTCCAAGGTTTTGAAAACTGCAGATGGCACAATCAAAGAGAGTCTTCGGTGATTTACAAGTTGGGTAATCAGAGTCTACTAATGTTTTGTTGCCTATGAACAATTCTTCAAGGAGGTTTTTGTCGTTATCAAATTTGATGTTATTTACTTTTATGCTTTTGATCTATTTTCCACAATTGGCACTTAGGGTTTAAAATTACTTTAAACTTAATCTTCTGGAAACAACAAATAAGTAACTTGTTGATTTTTATTGATTTCGCATTATACACCTCTAGGTGCATGTAGTTGGGTCTAAAAATCATTCAATTATATATTTTCTTTCACATCATGACTTAGAAAATTTTATATACGTTGTTTTACAATAGTACAAACAAAAGATTCACATTGAGTACATCATCAGATTTGAGAAGTAAAAGAAAGAGAGATGATAAATTAAGTTGGACTCTGAAGTGCAACTTCATCGTCATCTTCTTCATTTTCTTCCTCCTCACAATATTACATTGACTTTTGTAGAAAAATGTTGTGATGATTAAAAATCTCTTCAATTTTATATCTTCAACTTACGGTAATTTTGAATGACATGTTTCTCACTTGTTAGAATTAGAAAGAATTTCAATAATGACTCATCGCTAGACATGTTAATTACATGATAGAGGAGCATTCCTATAGTATTCCTCAAGCGTCGAAACCTTAAATATGAAAAAGATAAAAACATATAACCATGCATGTAGAACCCATACCTTGAGATGTCCAAGGAGTGTTGTTGTTGGATGTATCGTATTAATATAAGAGCGCATTAGTCATAGCTTAGAATCAAACAAAGTAAAGCATTCTTTTCAATATCTATCTACGAGAAACAAACAGGTAGGGTGAAAGCAAAATTAGGGTTCTTTAATCAATGGTGAATAAGAGATTGGAGGACACCTTTTACTTTTAGTGATTATGATATTGGTGTAATTGAGATTAAAATGGTAAAATTAAGTAATGAATAAACATAAATGGAAGCTGGGTAAGGCTAAAGATATTTTATCTTAAAAGTAAATACACTATGAAGATGAAGATTCTGAAACGGTAAAGAATTAGCCATGTACAAGAATCAATAGACAATGATTGTACAAGCGTAAAAGTGAGAATAGGTAATAGAAATATAATAATAAGTGTTACGGCTTGCGAAACTAGGACCCACACATGGCCCTCATTAGGTTACGTGACAAGCAATTCAGGGACACCACATTCAGTACACTGATGAGGACGACTCAACCACACACGTACAACCCTCTTTAAGAAGTTTGAGCGACCTCGTGTAGAAGAAGTTGGCCAACCCCATTGCACACAAACCCCATGGTAAGAGCCTTCCAGGGCGAGGAAGTAACGAATCTTGAACAGATCTTGTTCTGCGTAGATGACAAGACAACTCACTACTGTCACCGCCACCACAAACCTATTTGGTCAAATCCAAGCCGCAAGCTAGGTCGTATGATTACCAAAGTAGTACTAGCATTTAAGGTTATGATTAATTGAAGCCTATGATTGGAAAAGTCAATCATGTGGATGGAGCCACGTGCATCATCATCTAATGGTCTCCATTTCCCCGGCCTAAGTAAAAAAGTTCACACTTAGAGTCATTTGAAGGTAATGCAAGTTTAGACTCTTAAAGCTATATTCTTGGCACAATTTATCTCATTCATCTCCCAAACCAATCCCCTTTTCTTATTAGTGGCTCACATTTTAAGCTCTCCCACACCTATAATTATTTCTCGCATTAGCTTGACCGTCGGAGTGCACGCAGCCAACTCCACCACTTTCGGAGAAGGCCACGTATGCCTAATGATTTGTCCAATTGTGCAAGAATTCAGCTTGTGTGGATATGAGAGGCCTTGGGATCTGTTGGCCACCTCATTGGAACATTTTTAAGGGTCAATAGATTGGCGTCATCTGTGAAAAACTTGACACTATAAAAATCCTAGTGGTAAAGGTCATCGAAAGCAGAACTTTGAAGAAAAGCTTGGTTCTTGAAGAAAGAGTCGCTGCAAAGAGAAAGCACCCAAAACACATGTTTTCAGCTCCAAGTCAAATACACGTTATGAGTTCTAGCCACTATGGGTTGTAGAGTAGAAATAGACGACATGAGGCTTCTGAAGAAAAGGTCCTCCGAACAAATGTGAACTTACATCATCCCCACTGCCAATACAAGTGAGTGGTACCACCGTGCACTTAGCCAAGGAAGTAAGAGAGATTGCTGCAAATATGAGAAACATGGCCCTGCAGAACGCTACCATGCAACAACTACTCTTGCAGATGCACCAACAGGCACGATACCAAATGCCTCAGCAGGGAGTGTTTCCACCAACTATGCTCTAGCTGACCTGGTGGTAACATGCCACAAGAGAAAAACTTCTCCTCGAAATATGCTCAGGAACTCGAGCCCCAAAGATCCACCAGTGTTTTTGATCAAATCGGACCATCAAGGCCGAGAAATAAGTCCCACCAAACTCTCCCCATTCGAAGGAAGCCAGAATAATATCAAGAATATGAACCTCAGGGAGCTCTTCCACCTAGAAATAGGCGAAGAGAAGAGACGAGGTGAACTTGAGAAATTAGGCGGACACGTCACGACCCCTCGATATCAAGCAGAGAAAGATAATTCTAATGGTTTATGCAGATCCTTTGAGTTAGATGATGATGACAAAAGTCTACCATTATCCCAATAGTTGAAAAGCGCACCAATTATAGGCTAATTTGTGCCTCCAAAAATCGAGATGAATGAGAAGAAGAACATGGAACCTAAAGATAGGCAATATTGCACTTGGCTCCTAAGATCTCGCCTCGAGTTGTGCAACATCAACATCGAATTCAGTTTCATTAAAGGAGCTCGACGTCTTGCTCCTAAGGCCTCGCCTCAAGTTATGGAGCCTCAACACAGGCTTTAGTTTCATCAGAAGGGTTTGACACTTAGCTTCGGGGGTTTCGCTGTGTATTGTCCATTTTAATCAAGGATTTCAGCCTGATTGGAGAGGTCCCTAATTGCCACTTCCACTTAGAAGTCCATGCATTATATAAATAATCGTACCTTAACTTCGGGGACCGTTGTTATGCCTTGTGAAACTAGGACCCACACATGGCCCCCATTACATTATGTGGCAAGCAATTCGGACACCCCACATTCAGTACACTGATGGGGACGACCCAACCCCACACGGACAACCCTCTTTAAGAAGATTGAACAGCCCCGTATAGAAGAGGTTGGCCAACCCCATTGCACACAAACCTGCGGCAAGAGCCAGTCCAAGGCAAGGTAGTAACGAATCTTAAACAGATCTTGTTCCGCGCAGATGACAAGACAACTCACTTCCACCTCTGCCGCCACAAACCTATTTGGTCAAATCCAAGCCGCCAGCATATGATTACCAAAGCAATACTAGCATTTAAGGCTATGATTAATTGATGCCTATGATTGGAAAGGTAAATCATGTGGATGGAGTCATGTGCCTCATCATCTAATGGTCTCCATTCTCACAGCCCAAATATAAAAGTTCACACTTAGTGTCATTTGAAGGTAATGCAAATTTAGACTCTTAAAGCTATATTCTTGTCACACATTTATTTCATTCATCTCCCCAAGCCGACCCCTTTTTTTACCTGAGGCTCACATTTCAAGCTCTCCCACACCTGTAATTATTTCTTGAATTGACTTGACCGTCGGAGTGTACGCGGCCAAGTCCACCCCTTCCGGAAAAGTCCACGTGTGCCTAACGGTTGTCCAAGTGTGCAAGGATCCAGTTTACGTGGATGTGAGAGACATTGGGATCTATTGGCGACCTCGTTGGAACATTTTTAAGGGTCAACAATAAAAACACAAAAATTTACGAGAAAATCCTTGACGATAAAAAAAAATTACGAATAGAGAAAGAGAATTTCACTATATCAAAAATGAATACAAGATATAAGCAATTTGACAACTACACCAAATAATATAATGAAACCTTAAAATACATTTGTGTGTGAGAGAGAGTAATAAAATAGGTTCATATGGTATCTCAGCTCGATCCCTTCGCTACCACCAGAGATCCTCAAAAAATTATCATAATTTTGATTTCACAACATTGTCACACGACGAGCTTTTCGAGTCGGACCAAATAGAATTTGAGTCATCGTAGTACAACGAGTCAAACAAGACATGAGATGAGATTTTTCACGCTAAGCTCAAATGATAATTAAAAACTAAAAGAATATCTAAGCAATCACGCAAGGCTGTGACAGTGACTCACTATCACATGACATGACTTTCAAAATTGACAAACGTGTCTTTTATATTGGGGTAATTAATAAATCTAGTTTTAAGGCCCTTATCCATCACCAAGTTAGGTGAGCAGAGGTAATTAATATTGTTATTAGCCAATGATAGTTTTAATCAACCATGAAGTAACCTACTCAAGTGAGTTTAGCGGCGAGCACACGTACGCACACAAACAGACAAGCAATAAGATGTAAAGACATTCTACTTGGCACAAACCTCATCATAGCCCGACACTTTGAATAGACTAGCAAGCATGTTTCAAATTTTTAATGATTAACTTGAATCTCTCAACAAATTGTAGCCGATCAATATTTTTTCGCCTTTATCCATTTGCTGCCACGACTAATTTCTTTATTTGCTACGAATACATATGGGTATAAATTAATGTATCAACATTCATGTACATGTAGCATAGTCAAAAAAATATGTAACTCAACTTCCAACCATTTACCAATAATAGCAAGATCGGAACTGATCTCATGTCCACAGTGGACACGATAACAATTGTTCATCGTTGACGTGACATTCACGTAAGTCAAGTCATATTCTTTCGATTTTCGAAGGAAAAATGTTTGAACTGCTTACGTGACAACTTCACATTAAGTGGGCATTATAATATCTTCTGATTATTGTCAGAAAATCATTTCTATTAGAGAGATAACATGATGAATCGAACCGACTTGACACGTCTTCTTTTCAAGAACATACAAGTGGCATGTAAAATTCAAAAGAACGAATGAAAAATCTCCACGTACAGCTGTACAAGTGATCCCCTGTATTGATTGTATTAAAAAAATAAATAAATAAATAAAAACCTTTGCACGTGTAGTGCTTCTCAAGAAAGAATTCTATGTGTTCCAATTGAAATGAACGTTACCCTACCCCGCTAATCATGCATTATGGATAATTATATTTGTACCGAAAATATTACACCTTCTCACATGCACGATCCCACGTAAATAAAAAAAACTCACAATATTGTCGTTATTTCCTATGGAGTACAGTCACTTGCTACAAAAAACCACGTACACAGTACACCAGACTGAGCCAAGGCTTTTTATATAGAAGACTTTGACGCTGATTTCTCTCTACAAAAATGGCAGATCCAAATTCCTTGCTCCTGCAAAGAGACACGCCAGAGTCTGAGTCCCCAAAAATCGTGAAACAACAGCCGTCCTTAGATGACACGATTGAACGATGTATCGGGGACTGCCCGTGGACGCAGTTCTTTCAAGCCACCCTTGTATCCTTCGCCTGGTTTTTCGATGCACTACAAACCTTCATCAGTGTTTTTACTGATGCTGAGCCAACATGGCACTGCACTTCGCCCAGTAGTTCCTCGTGCAATAATATCTGCCAAATTCCAAGAGATTCTTGGATCTGGGATTTGCCTGCTCACACTTCCATCATCTCCGACTGGTCCCTAGAGTGTTCTGGTTCCATCATCACTGGGCTCCCGGCATCGTCCTTCTTTCTGGGCTGCCTAGCCGGTGGATTTGTCCTTGCAACCCTGGCGGACTCCTCTTTGGGCCGGAAGAACTTGCTTATTCTATCTTGTTTGCTCATGTCTCTAACTGGAGTCTTAACCACACTCTCTATCAACTTATGGATGTATACCACTCTGAGATTTATCAGTGGATTTGGTAGGTCAACCATCGGCACCTGTGCTCTTGTTTTGTCAACGGAACTTGTTGGGAAAAAATGGAGAGGAAATGTTGGGATAATAGGATTCATCTGTTTTACTCTAGGGTTTCTTTCTTTACCTGGTATTGCTTATCTGACAAGAGATTCCTCTTGGAGACTCCTCTACCTGTGGACTTCTGTTCCATCAGTGTTTTACTCTGTATTGTTGTATTTTCTAATTCATGAATCTCCCCGATGGCTTTATATCAAGGGCCGGAAGGAAGAGTTCGCCAAAACACTAAGAAGCATCGCTGCACCCACAAATCGGAGCAGCTTAACTGACAGCTTCTTCGGCAGGTGGGTTGAGTGGGAAGAAGAATCGCAAGAAACAGACTTGTACTCTGCAATAAAGACCTTGTTGCAAAAGTCTTGGGCTTTCTGGCGACTGGTGTCGATTATGGTGGTTGGCTTTGGAGCTGGCATACTTTATTATGGCATGCCATTAGGCCTTGGCAACTTGGAATTTAATCTGTACTGGAGTGTCGCACTAAATGCATTACTAGAATTTCCCGCCTCATTCATCGTATTCTTTCTTACTGGGAAACTGGACAGGAAGATTTCAATATTGGGATTTTCTCTTTTGAGTGGAATTTGTAGTGTGACATGTGTGATGGTTAGGTGGAAAGGAATGCAGATTGGACTGGAGCTTGTGTCCTTTTTTTGCGCAGTCACCGTATTCGATCTGGTGCTGATTTATAGTTTGGAGCTGTTTCCTACGTGCATGAGGAACTCAGCTGTGTCAATGGTGAGGCAGGCCGCAGTGCTTGGTGGGGTTTTTGGCCCCTTGCTGGTGGCTGCTGGTAGAAAGAATGGGTTTCTTTCATATGGTGTGTTCGGGTTAACAATAGTTGTATGTGGTTTGTTCGTTGCATTCCTACCAGAAACAAGGGGAAGGACGTTGAGCGATACCATAGATGAAGAGGAGCAGAAGAATGGACCACGAGTAAATACTGCATAAGACTACGTTTTATAGTTAAAATATATACCGTTCTGTTAATTATATTGTTCAGTACAACTGGTTGCCCAAAATATGCCAAATTTTATTCATTGCACCTTAAAATGAAGAATCAAAAACAAAGGGAAGGTCTTATTCTCCGCGAAGAGAGATGNATAGCACAAAGGGGATGGTCTTCTTTTTCCGTATTCAATCAAAAGAAATCCCTCTAATAAAATAATAATAATAAAATGAAGGGAGATGCTACATGTACCCTTGGCATTACACTTTTGTTTACTCGGGTCCACCCTCTCCCTCACATGGGGATCAGGTCCCGCACATTTATTGGATGTGGGACCTGAGCCCCATGTGAGTGAGGTGACAAGGTCGAGTAAACAAAAGGGTAAGTCAAAGTGGTTGAATAGCTTAATTCTTTATCAATTCCTTCAAATCTGTTGCAAATTCCTCGATGGCACCTTTCATCTCGATTGAACATTTGAATAGCCTGGAACATGCGAGAAGTATCCATGTTTTTGTTAAAAAGTAAGTAGAGGAACATTGGGTTAGCAATCGAAAGCCTGAAGAGTTGTAGGCCAAGGCAACTGGAGAATGGAGTAGCCAATTCGGACACGGAAAATTCACATAATCCCAGGGTAATCAATTGATTAAGACTAAAGGAAAACTTTAAGTAATGCCATTACATATGTAAAGTTATCTCATCCTTTTATTTAAAGTTATCTATCGTTTTCATATAATGCAATATGGCAATTTGAATTTACACCATTAGAAATAACTTGAAAATTCAATGTAAATGGGCAAGAATTGCCCATGGACCCATCAATAAAACTAAATATACACACTTGGTTCACATTAAGTTTCACATCCCCCTCACATGTATCGCAGGCTTCACCCCATGTGAGGAGGATGTGAAACTTAATGTGAATCAAGTGTGTACATCTAACATTGTTAGAGGACCCATTGCCTTTAAATGGAATAAAACAGCCTGAAAATAATGAAACGGGGTCCAGTAGCTTCTATGGCGCCAAACAAAAAAACACTATAATCGCACGATCCACCATACAAATATTTATAAAATTTGTTTAAATAATACCCTTCGCTATTACCGTGGCCATGGCTGTATCTTAAAATGGAATTTATGCATGAATCAGGAAAAGATCTCACCAGCTTCTTGTTTGTACAAATAAAGAATCATAGCATACGAATAAATATTGCCTGGTTGTAATTGGAAAAGAACAATTTGAAGTAATGTTATTGCAAGCTTTAAGTTGCTACGGATTTCATTCGCCTTAGAAATATTTCTAAAGGGAAAGTGATCAAACTTGTCTTCTTGGAACAAAAATTATTGCAAGCTTTAAGTTCCTCGAGATTTCATTTGCTGATGTCCATAGAATTATGAAATAATTCTCACGGGAAAGGAATAGAACTCATCTTTTCTAGACGAACTACATGAAAGTCCCCCTGGTGATCTTGCACGATGAGGAACGTGAACAACATCTTTAAGCTAGAATCTGTTTTGAGAAACCGGGAATACCATGCTTATTTAGAAGGCTGGGAAACCTCCAATACTAGCTTGTCCATAAATTGGCATTTCTTGTCAAATCCCCAACCTGGGTTGCTCTGCAATGTTTGATTTTAGCAAAAATCAGGATAATGAGGAGAACTAAAAAGGTAAACACTTGAGAAGAGTGTCAAAAGACTTGAAAGTTCCACCCTTGGCTTTAGGATTTTGCATTAAGACCTGCAGACTTGTATGAACATAACATAAAACCAACCAAAAATTTAAAAAAAAAAAAAGAAGAAGAAGATGATGATGATGATGATGATGATGATGAAGAAGAAGAAGAGGATGGCCCAGGAGAGACAAGTAAATATGCCAGGATCTTGATCGCGAAAAGATATGTTAATACAGAGACAATCTTGTACATAAAGGATGATGCAATGTTGACGGATTTTCAAATTCATGATTAGAATGAATGAAGCAAAATAAGAAAAAGGTCTGAGAAGTTTTCACAAACACAAATGGTAAAGTTGAAAACTAAAAACACTATTCCTAACCCTTGTATCCACGACACATTCAGAAGCAACGACACGCATTTGACATTTTATCATATTATTTGCTTGGTAAGATTGAGAAAAAAAAAATAAAAATAAAATAAAATACACATGAACTTATTTGAAGTCCATAGCTCTGAAATTACGTTTGCCTTCCTTTTTCTTGTCTTTCCTGGAAACATTTTAGATACTTGCAACCAATCTAGACCAGTAGAACAAACTTTTTTATTTAGTCTTTTACTTCAACTTTTTCCTATATGCTCAAGTAAATATAATAGTGCTAAAGCCTATTTATTGTCATTCCAAATAAAGATAGGAGCATTTTTATTTCATCTTCTCCAGAAAACAGTAGACTTCTTGTGCCATACAATACTCGTATTTCCTATGTCGGGTGCCAACAGGCCAAACTTAAGAATTGCAATCACATGCATCAGATTGAAGATCATATACAATGTGCCCATATATTAGAGTGACTAGTTAAGATTCCACTTATAAGAATAAGAAAAGAAAAGAAATATAGAGAAATGAACCAGGGGAGAAATCTGGATGTTAAGAAATAATAACTAACCTGCAGAGAAAGGACGGCACGATTGACAAAATTCTTTACAGAAGCAGGCTTATTTTCTGGGATAGTCTTGGCTACCCTTTCTAGCTCTTGTTGCTGTTGCTTAGCGGTAACTCTGTCAGGTCCACTATAGTAGTCTACAATTTTTTCCATAAGAGGAACATTTTTCATGGTTTCCTCAATGGCTTCCTATAAAGTGCAAGGTCAAATCAACTACAAATAGTTAATCCAAGGAAGTTAAAAAGAAACATGTAAATGCCCAAAATTAAGAACTGATAATTCCCATGTTAATAGAAAGCTGAAATTAGAAACTTAAGTGACCCTGCAAATGTAGGCTGCCTTTGGAAGAAGCAACTGAAATTCTTTATAATTCAAGAAGACATGAAAAGGAAAAAAAGACATCATAAATACAGGTAACAAAAAGCAAGAGCCATGTTCTCCCACAGGAAACAACTACAATCACTTCTTATTTAGCACTTGTTTGGCCCTCATTAAAATTTAATTTATTTTTCTCTCTCATCCTATTAACCCCACATTCACTCAAATTTTTTTTTTTGAAAGGTAACCCCACATTCACTCAATAAAATAATATTATACGTAAACCCAAAAATTTTGCTTACCTTTTAAGCACACATTCTCCAAAAAAACACTATTCCAAAATCAATTTTTTTTCAAGTAATGGAGCTCAAACAAGGGCTTAGTGCTTGCTTGGCTAAGCTTTTAGTGCGTATAATGTGGTTAAAAAGTAGGCAAAAGTTGTGGATCCTACGTAACAAGCTCAGAGAACACATTAATCCACATAGCTGGAAAAATATAAAATAAGATAAAGATAATGCAGAGAAAACAGCAAATAGTGCATGTTTGGCTGCCTATTAAAAAAATAAAAAAGACCACACTTCCCTTAATCTAAACTTTTTTAAAGAAGTATCTCTTTTAAAGTGCTTAGAAGTAACTTTTAAAGCTTCAAACATGTTTTGCTAAACTTAGAAGCTACTTTTAAGTAACTTTGTTAATTTTTTAGGCTTAGCTAAACATGCTCTAAGTCATATAACCATTTATAAACTATCCTCCAAACATATTTTTGACTGCTAAAAATCCAGTGGAGTATATCACGTACATTTCAACAAAAATGAGAAATAAAATGAGCACTCTGAAGGCATATAAATACAGTTCTGTGCAGAAGCCGATTTCAAAATGTGTATGCAAAAATACGAAGTGAATGTAAAATGATAAAAATATCTATTTTCTTTATACCATGTACATCATTTACAAATCCTACTCTCATTTATCATGCTTTGGGTCTTAAATCTTGAAAACAGGCCCTTATTATTTCCTTCTATTCTTTAGCAGTTGGAGGACCACAAAGAAAAAAAGACCAAGAAAAGGTCAGGAAAAATTAAAGAAAATAACAGAATGTTAAAGATCCTTTGACTGACAAGTGATGTTGGAGAAAACCACCACTAGTGTTGAAAAGTGGCATGTAACAGCCTGGATTTTACAAGTAGCTCCGTAAGCATATCACCAATAGTTTCTTTCTTATTTTACATATAAGAGAATTTCGAGAACAAAGTAAACAAGGAACACAATCCGTATACAACTGCCTTCCAGAATCATATAAACCAAAGAGAAAATGTAATCTAATGTAACTATATGTCACAACATGAAAAAAGTATTAGAGGATATTTACTATCACGTTGATTATGCATTTCCATATTTAGCTAGCATAGAATTAGGGATTTATTTTATGCAATCTTTCCTTATTTATCCATGTATTATTCTATAAATTGTAATCAATGTACATACTGAAAATCATTCAGCAAAACGTGACATGGTATCAGAGCCCTAATCTCTCCTATCACGAGAGTTTTTGGTTCGATTTCTTAGTCTTGGTTCAATCGGGTCGGAGGAAACTCCATCATAGTCAGAGGCGATACCTGTAGTTGTCGCTCGTGTTCCCACGACGAGTATCTGAGTTCAATTTCTGGAGTCGACAGCAAGGTCTTCATCTTAGCTACTGGTCGTCTCTCGCGAAGGTGTCTGGATTCAATTTGGGTTGCGTTTCTCAATTTCCGGCGCGGCTAGGGTTTGGTATCACTGGCACGAGCTTGGTCGGAGTCGGAGTTTCTTCTTACACCATTGTCTGCCTCGTCCGTGTGAGATTGGTCTTCTCTGCATCGTCGTCTCTGTGAGGAAGGAGTCTTTCTTGGGTTGGGTCAGTGGAGCCACGTTATTTGTTGGGCTGAAATATATTCTTGGGCTTCCTAATTTGCTTTTGGTTCATTGTTGGGCTTGGGGAAACCTTACTTAAGGTATTAAGGGCATTTGTTTGTTGTTGGGCCCATTTAATTCTTGTTGGGCTCCTTATTGAGTCTGAGCAAATTTTCATTTGGTGGTTGTGATTTATTTATTTTGTTTGCGGATAATTTACCGATTTCATCATGTCAAT
>CAIGRQ010237396.1:0-11545 GCA_903798375.1 Fraxinus sp. D2006-0159 | reverse complement strand
CATCGTATGCTTCTATCATTGGCTGCTTAAAGCCTTTTGGTAAAGGCACGGCCATAATTTCGGGGGCGAAAGGATCTTCCTCCAGGACCATCTACATGCGCCTGTCTTTTCTTTTGGGTCCATCTCCTCTATTTTCTTTTTCAAGTCTGTCACGGGTTGAAGAATCTGTGGAAACACAAAACTTGAAATCCCCATGTCTCCCGTCGTTGGCTGAGTAATAGGCGGGGTAACAGTTTGAGCCACCCGGGTGGTTGCTCACGTGCGACCTCCGACGAGCTCTGCGGAGGGGCTGTGATTTTTTGCGTCTGACTTTGTAGAAGGGTCATCATGGCTGCCAGTTGTGTCTCCAAGGCATTAAATTGGCCCTGCGTTACATACTGCGACGGCGGCGACGAGTCTTGACCCCTTGCGATAAACTCCGACTCCATCTCCACGGTGTTCCCGACCATGCGTGTTTCACTCATTGTTCGTCTTCTTGACATAGCTTTTCTGTTCGGTAGAAAAGATTCCCACAGACGGCGCCAATGAAATGTTTGTGAATTTATTTTCTATGTCTACCTTGCCGGGTGCGATGGTCCGGCTGCTCCTATCGGTGGTTGTTACCTGCAAAAAGAGGTCAGAGCTTTCTCCCCCGTTGTACCTCCGACGTGAGAATTAGCTAATAGTTTAGGGAAAATGGAAAGATAGTATAATGTAAGTTCGAAAGTTCAGGGTTCCAATAAGTCAAACTTTTCCCACCTTGGAGGTATTTATAGGCACCTGTGGCCATGCGTGTGTCTGGCGGTTGCTAGTGTCACGTGTCCCACGCCAGCTTTCCCACTTCCCCCACGTTCGGGTTAGAACGGCTCCCACTCCTTAAGTGGTTGGTTTTTCCCACGTTTGCTATTGGACGGTATGTGAGTCGTAGCATGGTCTTGTGGTGGTAGGCTGTCTTCGCGGGTCGACGAATCCACGGGGTCCAGGGCCTAGTGGAGGTGGACAGCCTTATATCAGTAGGCGGGGTAAGTGTAGGTAGAGGGCTTCATGCAGATTGACTGTCTCACCGGGGTGATGGTTTCGTGACGGTAGATGTATAGCGAATTTATGAGAGTGCTGACCTCATTTGTCCGCATCCATATTATATCAACTTAAAAAGAATAATAAGAATGACTTGTTTATGGAAATATTACTCTTGTAACAATGAAACTCTTTGATAAGGACTACGTTAAAGAGTAAATAAAAAATGAGGGTGCTACAAAACTATCTACTAATTATCAATTTGTCAAAAATCGAATCAGATGAACGGTGCAACCAGAATTGAAAACGGGACCAAATTTCTTCCTTGTTTGACAATCATTTTTTTGTTTGGAAGAATAAGTTTTTGAATAGTGAATTTTTGGAGAATTTATTGTTAAAAAGTATGAATTTATTTTTTGAGTTTACGTGAAAAATATTTTATGTGAAAATATATGATTAAAAATGAGTATGAAATTTCTTTTTTTGAAAGAATGACCGTCACATGGGGGAAATTTCAATTATGCGGTAGAAGCTAAAGCTCTATCGGAAAAATTTATAAATCAAATTATAATGAGGAATACTAAACTACTAGTAGTAATTATGAATGTATTTAGGGTGTGTTTGAGTCACGTTATTTTGGAAAAATATATTTTGTAATAGCATATTGATGGAGAATATGTGGTTGAAAAAGAATGAAAAATTATTGATGTGATGAAAAATATTATTTTATTGAAGAATGTGCTGTTAAAAATAAGTAAAAAAATGAGAATGAATGTTTTTTTTTTAATGTGGTTCAAATATGGGTTTAATTCCTGTTTTGTGCACATTTTGAGTCCAAGAATGCATTTTTTTATTTAATGTGATGGAGAATATGTGATTGAAAAAGAAAGAAAATAAGTAATTGATGTGATGAAAAATATTATTTTATTGAAGAATGAGAATGAAAAAAAAAAGTAATGGGACTCAAACTGGCTTAATTAATTCATAAATTATTTATGAATTGGTTGTCAAAGGGATTATAATTTTTCAAAATTCATATCATGGGGGAAATTTCAATTATGCGGTAGAAGCTAAAGCTCTATCGGAAAAATTTATAAATCAAATTATAATGAGGAATACTAAACTACTAGTAGTAATTATGAATGTATTTAGGGTGTGTTTGAGTCACGTTATTTTAGAAAAATGTATTTTGTAATAGCATATTGATGGAGAATATGTGGTTGAAAAAGAATGAAAAATTATTGATGTGATGAAAAATATTATTTTATTGAAGAATGTGTTGTTAAAAATAAGTAAAAAAATGAGAATGAATTTTTTTTTAATGTGGTTCAAATATGGGTTTAACTCCTGTTTGGTGCACATTTTGAGTCCAAGAATGCATTTTTTTTGTTTGATATGATGGAGAATATGTGGTTGAAAAAGAAAGAAAATAAGTAATTGATGTGATGAAAAATATTATTTTATTGAAGAATGAGTAGAAAAATGAGAATGAAAAAAAAAAAGTAATGCGACTCAAACTGGCTTAATTAATTCATAAATTATTTTTGAATTGGTTGTCAAAAGGATTATAATTTTTCAAAATTCATAAATAATTAATTCCCGGCACACAGTCCTGGCCATATATCCTGTGTGTGAGAAAAGGGAAACTGAGCCATTGATTTTCCTCATCCCATTTCCCCTTCTTCTCTTCAGAGTTCGTTCAAAAGCCATTTGTATACCAAACACTCCCTTCTTCACTGCAGGTACTTGTATTTCTAATTTGTCTGTTATGCTTGTGCAGATTCCTTCTTCTTTCTTTTGTAATTTTTAACTTCAGTTGGCCTTCGGAATCTATATCCTGGTAATTATTTTACTGCTCTAGTTCCATTTTCGCCTGTGGATGGTAATCAATGATGTGGGTTTCGACTTTATTGATTGAAAAAAAAAAACTTATCTTTCCGAATTTTACCAAAAATTAGAACGATTTGATCAAATCCTATAGAATATTATATATGTGTTGTTTTACTATGTGGGGCAGTTCTTCTTTTGCCATTTAATGGCAAATTTGGTACTCATGAATAGACCGGATTGAACAGTATTAGAGAATCTAAAACCTCGTCAACTAAAATTTATACTGCCCATTTCTGTGTACCAAATATGTCATAATTGAATTCATTGTTGATGACTGTTCATTTTTCCTTTCATAGTATGTTTGAATTCATCCATCTTTCATTTGCGCGATGTGAATTCTTTTCAAACTTAACCTGATTTTTTTAATGAGATTTTTAACAGAACTGTGGCTTGATTTTCAATGAAGTAGTTACCAGTCGAGCAATAACTCAGTACTTTTCTGTATAATTTCTTAGATAGGCTTGAAATTGATTGGTGAATTTTAGTAAGTGTTCAAATTTGGCTTGGTTAATAATCAATGAGAACCTGAACTTAAGCAACTTGATTCATTATGCAATCCTATCTGGAGAAGCCGAATGTGACTATTTTCAAACCACATAGATCAAATGAACATTACTCAAAAGTATAAAAATAATCTTGCAATGAACTAATTGATTAATCTTTATTGCTTTCTGAATCATCAGCAATGGCAACGAAGCTACTAGTTTCTCCTATCTCTCATCGATGCACATTTCCGACCCAAGACCAGCACCAAATTCATCCATGGCCCGGACGTGGACGCATGACAATGAGAAACAGAAGCCTAGTACTTCGAGTGTCATCCTCCCTCGACAACGAGATTCTATCAACCACTTCTTCAGCAGTTCTGGAGCATTTACACCAAAACCCGCAGTCTCTTTACCTATTGGCAGATACGGCAGGCTACTCATTGGCCAGTTACTACACTTCTCTTGGCCTCTTTATCATTTCCGTCCCCGGTCTTTGGTCCCTTATCAAGCGTTCAGTTAAATCTAAGGTACCATACTTTTACCTCCATTCATCACGCATCATTATGCCAAAACGCAATTTAAGAAGCATGTTTGCCTAAGCTTAAAAGTTTTGCTTATAAGTTTTAAAATAAACAAACTTTTGCATTGGTCAAAGTGAGGCGTAAGTTATTTATTTTGACATAAGGTTAGATTTACTTAAAAAATTAGTTTTTACTTTAAAGTAAGACAAAATCAAGTTATCCAAACATCGTGTTTGGAAACTTGATGTTATTTAAAAGTAAATTTTACGTTGTTTAGCTTATTCAAACATGCTTGTAATAGGTTGACAGTCCTACTTTATTTGTTTGATTACGTTGACAGTCTTACTTTATTTTCTTCATCTCAGATCATTTTTCTTATTCACTTTATTTACCTGGAAATATTCTAACTGGCGTCTTCATTCTTAGAACAGATTGTGCAAAAGACATTCATAGGAGAAGGGGAGGGGAAGAAGGTGCCTAACCGGGTGGCAGGAGAAATTCTTTCATTCTTTACTCGGAATAATTTCACAGTGTTGGACAGAGGAGATACGATAACGTAAGCCACTAATCCCATCCTTGAAAAGTAGGGTATGAAAACAAAATCTCTTCTTTTAATAACCTTGCATATGTAAATTTCTGTATGGTAACATTTTCTCTTCTGTAGATGAAATATGACCAATGGTTAACGAGAATTTGCACTACCCCTATAATTCTATGTTCCCATATACTTCAATTGATATTTTCCTTCTCGACTCCTGTAATTGGTAAATTACAATATTACATCACAGTCAATGTTAATTTATAGCTAAATAGTAGCTTAGGAGAAGTTTTCGAGTTTTTCCATGTATAATAACGTCCAAAAAGACATTTGTTTTCCTGTATGCTCTTTTGTTTGAAAAGTGATAGCTAATTCTTCTATTAGTACTCAACCAGTAACAGCGGAGTGACATCAACTATGTACATTTACAAATGATTTAGCGGGCCATTTTCGTTAGACATACACTGAAAGTTGTTAGATCGCCATTGTAAAATTTATTTTACATCATAGTGAAAACTTGTCATCATAAATCTGTGTTTTTGCTTTTCATGTTTCTGATACGTTTTCATTTACTTTAGGTTTGAAGGTACGATGATTCCAAGCCGCGGCCAAGCAGCATTGCTTACTTTTTGCACGTGCATAAGCCTGGCAAGTGTCGCCCTTGTTTTGACAATTACTCTTCCCGACATAGGAAACAATTGGTTCTGGTTGACCATATTAAGTCCTCTAGCGTAAGTCAAATAAGCCTTAATGAGATATCTGGTTTTCCTACTCGTATCTGAGATTAGATCGCCTAATGTGTAAAATGAAACAGGGGAGTGTATTATTGGACGAAAGCATCTAGAAAGGAGCAGATCAAGGTCAAAATGATAGTAGGTGATGACGGAACTCTATCGGAGATAATTGTTCAAGGTGATGATCAACAGGTGGAGCAAATGAGAAAGGAGCTTCAGTTTAGTGAAAAGGGCATGGTTTATGTGAAGGGCATCTTTGAAAGCTGAAAGTTGATATCATCTCACGTCTCAGGTTGTTCTTTGTTTTGTTTTCTCATAAGAAGTTTTGATGTGTAATTGTGCATAAAAGTGTATGGCATTAATGTGCAAAGGTCGAGCTGGCCATAAATAGACACTTTCTATCTATTTATGGCAACTACGTGATCTATATACTGACGTGGATTCTCGTACACATATCATCGTGGATTTAAACTTGTTTTCAGTGTAGCATGTTTTATAAATTATTTAAATTATAAATATGTAGAAATGAATAGTAGCTAAGTGAGTAGTATTTGTGGGTCCTATGAAATCTGTGGATAGAAAATAGTTTGATCGTTTATAAACAAATTATAAACGGGAGTCGAGCTTTAAGATTTAATTTCTAAAGGAGTAACTTTTAAGTAGAGTTAAACTTGCACATACTAGTATGTAGTTTTTGCTATATGGGCACGAAAATTTTAAAGAAATTGTTAAACAACAAAACATACAGTATTAAGTGGAATGGATATTGATGTTAGCTTTAAGAAAGCCTTGACAAGGGTTTCACCTCAACTTCCTTCAAAACCAATACGTCATCTCTCTCTCTCTCGCGAAAATGATTGCTAAAATAAGTAAATATATTCTACACACTGTAAAGTACGACGATTATTTTCTTCTCTTTGCTTTTGTTTTTTTCCTTTCTATTTTTTATTTTTTCAATTATTGTTGAGAATATAGAGATTGTGGACTTAAAATACCTTTTAAAAAAAAGAGGTCGTGTATATGGTACATGATTGTTAAACATCTTCCTTCTTTATTTATTTTATTTTTTTGATTCACCTAATTGAAAGTTTGAAAATCTAAAACTTACAAAAAATTTGAATGGCCGACTTCTGGGGAATGGCATTTTCAATTTGATCAAGATCTTGAATTGTGTATTAGCTAAATGGTAGTTGGCAAGTATGGCATGCAATAGCTTTGGGGAAGTTTCAGATAAAAAAAAAATTGTGATGTAGAACCTTTTGGGTGGGATGTCATTGGTTTACGGGGATATGAAATAATTGAAAAATGGTATACTGTGTAAGGTTGGGATGTGGTACTTACAGAAAATATCAGGTCAAGTTTTTGGTAACATGGGCATGTGATTAGAAATGATTGCAAAAGTTTAATTGTATCATGGAGTTCAATTTGACTGCTCTTAACATTTCAAGTATATAAAACGTGGAGCAAGAAAATGATAAGAGGAAGAATTGAGAGACAAATAATTGTATTGATCTTCCTTGATAATTGAAATGTACAATGCCAAAAGAATATATATACAGAGTTTACATTATTCTAGAAGGATCATTCACATGCTAAAAACGGAATTTACAACAAATTGCTAATCAATACAAAATTCCTAACAATTTTCTTCTAGAGGCTTCTTCATTCTGTTTGCTTGTGGTCCAGCATAGCCGTTACTGGTCTGCTTGTTGTTCCTTGCTAATGCTGCTGGTTTCCTCTCGTTGGGTCCTTCATTTCAACTTCTTGATTATTTTCTAACAGCCCCCCCCGCAAGATGGAGAGTATATATCTATTACTCCCATTTGAACATACATGAATAAAAAGTTCGAGAGCTCAAGGCTATGGTCAAAATATCTGCAATTTGCTCCCTGTTAGGAACATGCTTGGTAACAATGTATCCATCTTGAATCCTATCACGTATCAAGTAACAATCTATTTCTATATGTTTGGTCCTTTCGTGAAAAACCAAATTAGTTGCAATGTGAATGGCTGATTTGTTATCACATTATAAAAAAGCAGATTGAGGATGGGGAACCTTCAAATCTTCTAACAGATACCTGAACCATGTAAGCTCACAACACAAATTGGCCATAGCCCAGTATTCTGCTTCTAAAGATGACCTTAAGACTACCTGCTGTTTCTTTGACTTCCAGGATACCAGTGACCTTCCAAATAACACACAATACCCTGTTACCAAACGCCTAGTATTGGGACAGGCTCCCCAATCTGAATTACAATACCCATGTAATTGCAACTGAGAATCTACAGGATAGAAAATTCCTTGACCTGGGGCCCTATTGATGTACCTCAAGACTTTATGAGCTACCTGCAAATGTGGAACACAAGGGCAATCCATAAATTGACTTGATAATTGAACTGAATAGTATATATCAGGTCTAGTTATCATTAGGTACAAAAGTTTGCCAATTAATCTTCTATAAAGAGTTGGTTCAGCAATTACTTCCACTTCTTCTTTGATCAACTTCACATTTTGATCCAATGGCACTCTTACAGGTGCAGATCCAATAGTTCTTGAGTCTTTCAAAACGTAAAGGGCATATTTTCTTTGACACAAATAAATCCCTTTTGTAGATCTTGCAACATCTATCCCAAGAAAATACTTGAGCTGTCATAGATCCTTGATTTTGAATTTGTCATATGATAGTTTTTTGTTGAATAGGACTTGATAGGGACTCTTGCCTTCTAGGACAGAAAAAGGAATTCTATTGATTAAGTGTTCTGCAGTTAGGATACAATGGTTCCAATACTTCCAGGGAATTCCACTTTGGAATCTGAGTGCTCTGGCTGTGTTGAGAATGTGTTGGTGCTTTCTCTCCACCACAGTATTTTGTTGAGGGGTCTCAACGCAAGTTTTATGGTAAATGATGCCTCTTTTGAGATAAAAATCTTTCATGTTAAATTTTCCCTCGTTATCTGTCCTAATTATCTCACTTTGGTGTCAAATTGCCTCTCAGTCATGGCACGGAAATTTTGTAGTGCAGTAGTAGCATTAGACTTCAGTTTTAAGGTATATACCCAAGTGCACCTACTAAAGTCATCAACGATGGTCATAAAATACCCGGAACTATCACTCCCAGTCTCATTGCAAGGACCCCATATGTCACAGTGTAGAAGTTCAAAACACCTTTCAGTTTTGTGAATGCTTGTGGAAAATGGTAATTTGTGTAACTTAGATAATGGACATATAGAGCAAGGTTTTTTATTCACTACTTTTGAAAATTGAGCATCACTACCAATATCCAGAGCAGAATAAGACGTGTGTCCTAATCTATAATGCCAAACATCAAAATTACTAGTATTGGTGACACCTGAAGCAGAGGCAAAGTTGGTGATCTGTCTATTCAATTTATTTAGGAAATCAGTCAAGGCTGAGGTAGGTATATCTCCAAGCTTCATATGATATAGCCATTTCTTTACTTCACCCATGCCAATCGTCTTCCAAGCTGCAAGGTCCTGAATATAACAAAAATTTGAAAAGAAAATCAGACAGCAATTTAGCATTTGGGTCAACTTCTTTGCAGAGATAAGATTGAAAGAGAAACTGGGCACACATAGAACATCCTGCAGTGTTAAAGTGTCTGAAATTTTCACAGTTCCTATGTGAGTGATAGGAACCGTGTCTCCATTAGGTAAAGAAATAGAATAAGTAACTTCAGCATGAATAGATGAAAAGAAAGAGGTGGAGCAGATCAGGTGATCTGTTGCCCCTGTATCTAGGATCCATGGAGCCTTTGAAATGTTTATGTATTTTGATTTGGCAGAAAGAGAAATACCATATAGTTGGTGTATGTTTTCATTAGTATAAGTAGAGGTGAAAACACTCTTAGCATTATTAACTGAATGGATTTGGCTTTGGGAAATGGCAGCAGGTTTAAGAAGAGCCATGAGTTGTGAAATTTGCTCTTGAGTTAATTCCATTTGAGTCTTGTTGCCTTCAACCTGGCGTGTAGCACATGAGGATGTAATAACTTGATTTGCTGAACCCCTCTCTTTCCCATTTAGTTTGTGGCTTAGGGGATGGCTATGAAGCTTAAAACATTTCTCCATTAGGTGACCAGGCATCTAGCAGTAGGTGCAAATAGGTTTCTTTGGATTGGCTTTGAAGCACCTGTCAAGTGAATATCCTGCCATTTTACAGAAGGTGCAATAGTATCTCTCCCTCTTTGGCGTATAAAAGCTTTGTCTCCCCTTTTCTCTAAAATTCCCTTTTGTGAGAAGGGCCATTGATTCATACATAGATCCTTCGGCTGATATCTCCCTTCTCTTTTCTTCCTGCTGTATTATCGAGTAGACTTCATTGAGGCTAGGAAAAGGTTTAATTAACAGAACTTGTGCCTTAATTTCTTTATATGAGTCATTTAATCCCATCAAGAACTTCATTACCCAATCTCTTTGTTGATTGAGAACCATAGTCTCTAAACCTCCACAGCTACAGTTGGGAACAACTTCATAGTTCATGAGTTCATCTAGGAGAGTTTTGAGTTTTGAAAAGTAAGTACTCACAGCATCTTGTCCTTGCAGCAGCATGGTTATGGCTTGCTTGACTTCAAAAATTCGAGGTGCATTTTGTTGGGCAAAACGTTGCTCGAGTTCTGTCCATAGCTGCTGGGTAGTTTCAGCATAGGTTGTGCTACACTTTATGTCTACTGCCATGGTGTTTTGCATCATGTAATCACCAAGTCGTTGCACCTTAGCCAATGTTCCTTGAGTGAATCACTAGGATCTATTGGTTCATTTAGACTTCCATCAATAAAACCCAATTTATTTTTAATCCTTAATGCCCTCTTCATTGACCTTGCCCAAGAATGATAATTATTTGAATCTAAGGTGTGTGTAACAAGCATGGATCCAATATGATCATTGCTCCCAATGAAATAAGGACTATTTGGCTGTGATGGATCATAATTCACAGCATTTGATGAGTTGTCGGATAAAATGAAATTTGGATTTGGATTTTGAGTTTGGTCTGTATTTGTATTCCCAGCATGAGATTCTTCCATGCCAGGCTCTGATACCATTTCAAGTATATAAAACGTGGAGCAAGAAAATGATAAGAGGAAGAATTGAGAGAAAAATAATTGTATTGATCTTCCTTGAAATTGAAATGTACAATGCCAGAAGAATATATATACAGAGTATACATTATTCTAGAAGGATCATTCACATGCTAAAAATGGAATTTACAACAAATTGCTAATCAATACAAAATTTCTAACAATTTTCTTCTAGAGGCTTCTTCATTCTGTTTGCTTGTGGTCCAGCATAGCTATTACTGGTCTGCTTGTTGTTCCTTGCTGAAGCTGCTGGTTTCCTCTCGCTGGCTCCTTCATTTCAACTTCTTGATTATTTTCTAACATTAATTGTCACGCTGAAACTTATGGTTGCAAACTTTTATTTCTTGCAACAAATTGCTTGTGATGCAATAGAGTCTATTTTTTGTGATAAAAAATATTTGTTGCTAAAATTCTATAATTGGAGGAAAAAATTGCTACAAGAAAATCAATATTTTGCAACGGACAACAAATGTTGCAATAGGATTTTTTACTATGCTCACCCGTATATTGTAAGATCTAATATTGTCGTGTAATAGAAGGATACAACAACGTGAAATGCGCGCTGCAAAAACCTTCAAATGTACGTTGTTGTACGACGTACCTCTTCCGTTGTTTTTATTATATTGTGTAACACTATTTGCTTGTTGTCTTAACTTCTTTTTGCAACGTCATTTTTTTGTAACAAGTGTTTATTTTTTCGTCTGGCTAAATTTTAATATGTAATACAATTTTTTTTAATTTTAATTATTTTTAGAGGAAAATTTTTATAATAAAAGCTTTATAAAATTTATAGAAAAAAAATTCATTTCCAAAAAATTAAAAAAAATTTATTAGGCGATTAAACTTTCGGTCACATGATAACTTACAAAAAAAGAACTACTAAGTCGAACCAATCCATAAAGAAAAATAGATGTCTCAACACTTAAAGCAAATAAATAAACAAATTATAATTCATATATTATCAGGAGGCGGTGATATGCTGAATATTGTTGTTGATTCAAATTGTTGTGGAGACATGCCAACTTGACTCGATACGAACTTATGCATTAGTGTCACAAATTGAGAAAACATGGCACGCATATCTAATAATTATTGTTCCTGCTTCTGTATTTTTTTCTCGAATGGCTGTTGACTCAGTATCAACCGATGTTAAATGAATAGAGTGGCTTGAGACAGGTTATGGACCATGTCCAAGTCCTCTAATGTAACCTCGAGATGTTCCTAAAACTCGCTGCATAATCTCAAGTTCAGTGGGGGCATCAGATCCATCTGGAACAGGTTG